>JBBPDJ010036822.1:0-65884 GCA_037974625.1 Cucumis cinereus | reverse complement strand
CCATAATCGATGATATGTGGGGGTGCAGAACGAAAACAAATATAGAAACCGTTGGAAGACTAGTTTTGGCGCCGAAAGAAAAATTTAAGTTTGGGGCCTATTTTTTCGACTTTTTTGGAAAAAATCTTCAAGGTTCCTCAAAATTAGGCCACTTACTAATTAGACGTGAATTTTCAAGGCTTTTTATTTTCGGCCAGAATTTGGTCATTTTTGTAGGCTATAACATTGGCCACTTACTATTTAGACGTGAATTTTCAATAATTTTTATTATCATGCCAAATTTGGTCATTTTTCGTAGGGTATACCATTGGCCATTTCTCGGACGTTTTGGGCGCTTCCTTAGTACATTTACAAATCGCACCAACGGCGACCCTTGGCTCATTCTACTCTGACATAGACCTTGCCAGAGACATGATCCCAAAGTTATAAGCCCATAATAGATTACCTAGGGGGTGGAGGACGTAAACAAATAATAGAAACCGTTGGAAGAGTACTTTTGACGGCAAAGATAAAAATGAGTCGGGGGCCTATTCTTTCGACTTTTTTGGGAAAAATCTTCATGGTTCCTCAAAATTAGGCCACTTACTAGTTAGACATCAATTTTCAAGAATTTTAAATTTTGCACCAAATTTGGTCATTTTTCGTAGGCTATAGCATCGACCATTTTTCGGAGTACCAACTGCGACCCTTGGCTCATTCTCCACTGACATAGACCTTGCTAAAGACCCGATCCCATAGTTATCAGCCCATAATCGATTATCTAGGGGGTGCAAGACGAAAACAAATAATAGAAACCGTTGGAAGACTAGTTTTGGCACCGAAAATAAAAACTAAGTCCGGGGCCTATTTTTCAACTTTTTTGGGAACAATCTTCAAGGTTCCTCAAAATTAGGTCACTTAGTAGTTAGACGTTAATTTTTAAGGCTTTTTATTTTCGAAAAAAATTTGGTCATTTTTCGTTGGCTATAGAATTGGCGATTTTTCAAACATTTGGGCGCCTCCTTAGTACACCTCCAAGGAGCACCAACTACAACCCTTGGCTCATTTTCCACTGACATAAACCTATCCAGAGTCCTGATGCCACAGTTATCAGCCCATAATCGATGATCTAGGGAGTGCAGGACGAAAAAAAATAATAGAAACCGTTGGAAGACTAGTTTTGGCGCCAAAAATAAAAACTTAGTTCGGGGCCTATTTTTTCGACTTTTATGGGAAAACTCTTCAAGGTTCCTCAAAATTAGGCCACTTACTAATTAGACGTGAATTTTCAAGGCTTTTTATTTTCGGCCAAAATTTGGTCATTTTTGTAGGCTATAACATTGGCCATTTTTCGAACGTTTTGGGCGCCTCCTTAGTATACCTCAAAGGAGCACCAACTGCGACCCTTGGCTCCTTCTCCACTGACATAGACCTATCAAGAGATCCGATGCCACAGTTATCAGCCCATAATCGATGATCTAAGGAGTGCAGGGCAAAAAAAATAATAGAAACCGTTGGAAGACTAGTTTTGGCGCCGAAAATAAAAACTTAGTCCGATGCCTATTTTTTCGACTTTTTTGGGAAAATTCTTCAAGGTTTCTCAAAATTAGGCCACTTACTAGTTAGACGTGAATTTTCAAGACTTTTTATTTTCTGCCAGAATTTGGTCATTTTTCGTAGGCTATGGAAGTGGCTATTTTTGCTGCGTTTTGGGCGCCTCCTTAGTACACCTCCAAGGAGATAAAACTAAGAAACTTGGCTTATTCTCCACTGACATAGACCTCGTCAGAGACCTGATGCCACAGTTAACAGCTCATAATCGATTATCTAGTGGGGTGCGAGACGAAAACAAATAATAGAAACCGTGGGAAGACTAATTTTGGAGCCATAAAAAAAACTGAGTCCGGGGCCTTATTTTTTAGACTTTTTTGGGAAACTTCTTCAAGGTTCCTCAAAATTAGGCCACTTACTGGTTAGACGTTAATTTTCAAGACTTTTTATTTTCGGCCAAAATTTGGTCATTTTTCGTAGGCTAGCATTGGTCATTTTTGGTACGTTTTGGGCGCCTCCTTAGTAAACCTCCAAGGAGCACAAACTGCAAAACTTGGCTCATTCTCCACTGACATAGACCTTGCCAGAGATCTGATGCCACAATTATCAGCCCATAATCAATAATTTAGGGTGTGCAAGACGAAAACAAATAATAGTAACCGTTCGAACACCAGTTTTGTAGCCAAAAATAAAATATGAGTCTGGGGCCTATTTTTTCGACTTTTTTTGGAAAATTCTTCAAGGATCCTCAAGATTAGGCCACTTACTAGATAGACATTAATTTTCAAGACTTTTTATTTTCGGCCAAAATTTGGTCATTTTTCGTAGGCTATAGCATTGGCCATTTTTTGTACGTTTTGGGCGCCTCCTTAGTACACCTCCAAGGAGCACAAACTGCGAAACTTGGCTCATTCTCCACTGACACATACCTTGCCAGAGACCCGATGCCACAATTATCAGCCCATAATCGATGATCTATGGGGGTGCATGACGAAAACAAACAGTGAAACTGTTGGAAGACTAGTTTTGGACTGAGTCCGGGGCCTATTTTTTCGACTTTTTGGTGAAAATTCTTCAAGGTTCCTCAAAATAAGGCCACTTACTAGTTAGACGTTAATTTTCAAGACTTTTTATTTTCGGCCAAAATTTGGTAATTTTTCGTAGGCTAAAGTGGCCATTTTTGGTACGTTTTGGGCGCCTCCTTAGTACGCCTCCAAGGAGCACAAACTGTGAAACTTGGCTCATTCTCCACTGACATAGACCTTGCCAGAGACACGATGCGAAAGTTATCAGCCCATAATCGATGATCTATGGGGGTGCAGGACGAAAACAAATAAGAGATACCGTTGGAAGACTAGTTTTGGACCCAAAAATTAAAACTGAGTCCGGGGCCTTTTTTTTTTGAATTTTTTCCAATAATTCTTCAAGGTTTCTCAAAATTATGCCACTTACTAGTTAGACGTAAATTTTCTAGATTTTTTATTTTCGGCCAAAATTTGGTAATTTTTCGTAGGCTAGCGTTGGCCATTTTTGGTACGTTTTGGGCGCCTCCTTAGTACACTTCCAAGGAGCACAAGCTACGAAACTTGGATCATTCTTCACTGATATAGACCTTGCCAGAGACCCGATGCCACAGTTATCAGCCCATAATCGATTATCTATGGAGGTGAAGAACGAAAACAAAGAAGAGAAACCGTTTGAAGACTAGTTTTGGAGCCAGAAATAAAAAACTGAATCCGGGGCCTATTTTTCTACTTTATTTAGAGTATTCTTCAAGGTTCCTCAAAATTAGTCCACTTACTAGTTAGACGTCAATTTTCAAGACTTTTTATTTTTTGCAAAAATTTGGTCATTTTTCGTAGTCTATAGTGTTGGCCATTTTTGGCACGTTTTGGATGCCTCCTTAGTACACCTCCAAAGATCACAAACTGCGAAACTTGGCTCATTCTCCACTGATATAGACCTTTCCAGAGACCTGATGCCACAGTTAACAGCCCATAATCGATGATATTGGGGGTGCAGGACGAAAAGAAATAATTGAAATCGTTGGAAGAATAGTTTTGAGCCAAAAAAAAAAAAAACTGAGTCCAGGACCTATTTGACTTTTTTGGGAAAATTCTTTAATGTTCCTCAAAATTAGGCAACTTACTAGTTAGACGTGAATTTTCAAGAATTTTTATTTTCGGCCAAAATTTGGTCATTTTTCGTAGGCTATAGAAGTGGCCATTTTTGGTACGTTTTGGGCGCCTCCTTAGTACACCTCTAAGGAGCACAAACTGCGAAACTTGGCTCATTCTCCACTGACATAGACCTTGCCAGAGACACGATACCACAGTAATCAGCCCATAATCGATGATCTAGGGGGGTGCAGAACGATAACAAATAATAGAAACCGTTAGAAGACTAGTTTTGGAACCAAAAATAAAAACTGAGTCTGGACCCTATTTTTTGGACTTTTTTGGGAAAATTCTTCAAGGTTCCTCAAAATTGGGAAACTTTCTAGTTAGACGTGAATTTTCCAGACTCTTTATTTTCGGCCAAAATGTGGTCATTTTTCGTAGGATATAGCATTGGCCATTTTTTGTACGTTTTGGGCGCCTCCTTAAGACACTTCGAAGGAGCACAAACTGCGAAACTTGGCTCATTCTCCACTGACATAGACCTTGCCAGAGACCCGATACCACAATAATCAGCCCATAATAGATAATCTTGGGGGGTGCAGGACGAAAACAAATAATAGAAACTGTTGGAAAACTACTTTCGGAGCAAAAAATAAAAACTTAATCCGGGGACTATTTTTTATGGTTTTTTGGGAAAATTCTTCAAGGTTTCTCAAAACTAGCCCACTTACTAGTTAGACGTGAATTTTCAAGACTTTTTATTTTCGGCCAAAATTTGGTCATTTTCCGTAGGCTATAGCATTGGCTATTTTTTGGTACGTTTTGTGCGCCTCTTTAGTACACCTCCAAGGAGCACAAACTGCGAATATTGGCTCATTCTCCACTGACATAGATCTTTCCAGAGACCCGATGCCGCAGTTATCAGCCCATAATCGATGATCTAGGGGGCTGCGGGACGAAAACAAATAATAGAAACCGTTAGAAGACTAGTTTTCGATCAAATAATAAAAACTTAGTCCGTGGCATATTTTTTGGGGTTTTTTGGGAAACTTCTTCAACGTTCCTCAAAATTAGGCCACTTACTAGTTAGAAGTGAATTTTCAAGACTTTTTTTGGCCAAAATTTGTCATTTTTCGTAGGTTATACCTTTGGCGATTTTTTGGTACGTTTTGGACGCCTCCTTAGTACACCTCCAAGGAGCACAAACTGCGAAACTGGGCTCATGCTCCACTGACATAAACCTTGCCACAGACCCGATGCCACAGTTATCAGCCCATAATCGATGATCTAGGGGGGTGCGAGACGAAAACAAATAATAGAAACTGTTCGAAGACTAGTTTTGGAGAAAAAAATAAAAACTGAGTCCGGGGACTATTTTTTGGCATTTTTTTATAAAATTCTTCAAGCTGCCTCAAAATTAGGCCACTTACTAGTTAGACGTGAATTTTCAAGACTTTTAATTTTCGTCCAAAATTTGGTAATTTTTTTAAGCTATAGCCTTGGCGATTTTTTGGTACATTTTGGGTGCCTCCTTAATACACCTCCAACGAGCACAAACTACGAAACTTTGCTCATTATCCACTGACATAGACCATGCCAGATATCCGATGCAACAGTTATCATCCCATAATCGATGATCTAGGGTAGTGCAGGACGAATACAAATAATAAAAATCGTTGGAAGACTAGTTTTGGAGCCAAAAATAAAAACTGAATCCGGGGCCTATTTTTTGGGGTTTTTTGGGAAAATTCTTCAAGGTTCCGCAAAATTAGGCCATTTAATAGGTAGACGTGAATTTTCAATACTTTTTATTTTCGGCCAAAATTTGGTCATTTTTCGTAAGCTACATTGGCCATTCTTGGTAAGTTTTGGGCGCCTCCTTAGTACACCTCTAAGGAGCACAAACTGTGAAACGTGGCTCATTCCCCTCTCACATAGACCTTGTTAGAGATCCGATGCCACAGTTATCAGCCCATAATTGATAATATAGGGGGGTGCAGGACGTAAACAAATAATAGAAACCGTTGGAAGACTAGTTTTGGAGCCAAAAATAAAAACTAAGTACGGGGCCAATTTTTTGGGGTTTGGGAAATTTTGTTCAACGTTCCTCAATATTAAGCCACATAATAGTTAGACGTGAATTTTCAAAACTTTTTATTTTCGGCCAAAATTTGGTAATTTTTCGTAAGCTATGGCATTGGGCATTTTTGGTACGTTTTGGGCGCCTCCTTAGTACACTCCAAGAAGCACAAACTGCGAAACTTGGCCCATTCCCCACTGACATAGACCTTGCAAGAGACCCAATGCCACAGTTATCAGCCCATAATCGATGGTCTAGGGGGGTGCAGGACAAAAACAAATAATTGAAACCTTTGGAAGACTAGTTTTGGAGCCAAAAATAAAAATTGAGTCCGGGGCCTATTTTTTGGGGTTTTTTGGGAAAATTCGTCAAGGTTCCTCAAAATTAGGCCACTTACCAGTGAGACGTGAATTTTCAAGACTTTTTATTTTCGGCAAAATTTTGGTCATTTTTCGAAGGCTATAGCATTGGCCATTTTTGGTACGTTTTGGGCGCCTACGTAGTACATCTCGAAGGAGCACAAACTGCGAAATTTGGCTCATTCTACACTGTCATAGACCTTGCCAGAGACTCGTTGCCACAGTTATCAGCCCATAATCGATGATTTAGGGGGGTGCAGGATGAAAACAAATAATTGATACCGTTGAAAGACTAGTTTTGGAGGCAAAAATAAAAAGTGAGTTCGAGGCCTATTTTTGGAGTTTTTTGGAAAAATTCGTCAAGGTTCCTCAAAATTAGGCCACTTACCAGTTAGCCGTGAATTTTCAAGACTTTTTATTTTTGGCCAAAATTTGGTCATTTTTCGTAGGCTATAGCATTGGCCATTTTTGGTACGTTTTGGGCGCCTCCTTAGTACACTCCAAGAAGCACAAACTGCGAAACTTGGCTCATTCTTCACTGACATAGATCTTGCAAGAGACCCGATTCCACAGTTATCAGCCCATAATCAATGATCTAGGGGGGTGGAGGACGAAAACAAATAATTGAAATCATTGGAAGACAAGTTTTGGAGCCAAAAATAAAAATTGATTCCGGGGCCTATTTTTTGGGGTTTTTTGGGAAAATTTGTCAAGGTTCCTCTAAATTAGGCCACTTACCAGTTAGACGTGAATTTTTAAGACTTTTTATTTTCGGTCAAATTTTGGTCATTTTTCGAATGCTATAGCATTGGCCAGTTTTGGTACGTTTTGGGCGCCTACGTTGTACATCTCGAATGAGCACAAACTGCGAAACTTGGCTCATTCTACACTGACATAGACTTTGCCAGAGACCCGTTGTCACAGTTATCAGCCCATAATCGATGATTTAACGGGGTACAGGACGAAAACAAATCATTGATACCGTTGGAAAACTAGTTTTGGAGGCAAAAATAAAAATTGAGTTCGAGGCCTATTTTTTGGAGTTTTTTGGAAAAATTCGTCAATGTTCTTCAAAATTAAACCACTAACCAGTTAGCCGTGAATTTTCAAGACTTTTTATTTTCTACCAAAATTTGGTCATTTTTTATAGGCTATAGCATTGGCCATTTTTTGTACGTTTTTGGCCCTCCTTCGTACACCTCCAAGGAGCACAAACTGTGAAACTTGGCTCATTCTCCACTTACATAGACCTTGCAAGAGACCCGATTCCACAGTTATCAGCCCATAATCGATGATCTTGGGGGGTGCAGGACGGAAACAAATAATAGAAACCGTTGGTATACTAGTTTTGGAGCAAAAAATCAAAACTAAGTCCAGGGCCTATTTTTTGGGGTTTTTTAGGAAAATTGCTCAATGCTCCTCAAAATTAAGCCACGTAATAGTTAGACGTGAATTTTCAAGACTTTTTATTTTCGGCCAAAATTTGGTCATTTTTCGTAGGAGCATTGGCCGTTTTTGGTACGTTTTGGACGCCTCCTTAATACACCGTGAAGGAGCACAATCTGCGAAACTTGGCTCATTCTCCACTGACATAGAACTTGCCAGAGACCTGATGCCATAGTTAAAAGCCCATAATCGATGATCTAAGGGTGTGCAGGACGAAAAGAAATAATAGAAAACGTTGGAAGACTAGTTTTGGAATTAAAAATAAAAACTTAGTCCGGGGCCTACTTTTTGGACTTTTTTGGGAAAATTCGTCAAGGTTCCTCAAATATAGGCCACTTATCAGTTAGACGTGAATTTTCAAGACTTTTGTTTTCAACCAAAATTTGGTCATTTTTGTTAGGCATAGCATTGGCCATTTTTGGTACGTTTTGGGTGCCTCCTTAGTACACCTCCAAGGAGCTCAAACTGCGAAACTTGGCTCATTCTCCAATGATATAGACCTTGCCAGAGACCCGATGCCACAGTTGTCAGCCCATAATCGATGACCTAGGGTGGTGCAGAACGAAAACCAAAAATAGAAACCGTTGGAAGACTAGTTTTGGAGCAAAAAATAATAACTAAGTCCGGGGCCTATTTTTTGAAGTTTTTTGGGAAAATTCTTCAACATTCCTCAAAATTATGCCATGTAATAGTTAGACGTGAATTTTCAAGATTTTTTTTTCAGCCAAAATTTTGTCATTTTTTGTAAGCTAGAATTGACCATTTTTCGTACGTTTTGGCCGCCTCCTTAGTACACCTCCAAGGATCACAAACTGCAAAGCTTGGCTCATTCTCCACTCACATAGACCTTGCCAGAGACTCGATGTCACAGTTCTCAACCCATAATCAATGATCTAGGGGGGTGCAGGACGAAAACAAACAATAGAAACCGTTAGAGTACTAGTTTTTGAACCAAAGATAAAAACTGAGTCCGAGGCTTAATTTTTGGAAATTTTTGCGAAAATTCTTTAATGTTCCTCAAAATTAGGCCACTTACTAGTTAGAAGCTAATTTTCAAGACTTTTTATCTTCTGCCAAAATTTTGTCAATTTTCGTAAGCTAGAATTGACCATTTTTCGTACGTTTTGGGCGCCTCTTTAGTACACCTCCAAGGAGCACCAACTGCGACCCTTAGCTCATTCTCCACTGACATAGACCTTGTCAGAAACCCGATGCCACAGTTATCAGCCCATAATCGACGATCTAGGGTGGTGCAGGACGAAAACAAATAATAGAAACCGTTGAAAGACTAGTTTTGGAGCCAAAAAAAAAAACTGAGTCCGTGACCTATTTTTTTGATTTTTTTTGAAACTTTCTTCAATGTTCCTAACAATTTGGCCACTTACTAGTTACACATGAATTTTCAAGACTTTTTATTTTCTGCCAAAATTTGGACATTTTTCGTAGGGCAGCATTTGCCATTTTTTGGTACGTTTTGGGAGCCTACTTAGTACATCTTCAAGGAGCACCATCTGCGACCCTTGGCTCATTCTCCACTGACATACACCATGCCAGAGACCCAATGGCACAGTATCAGCCCATAATGGATTATCTAGGGGGTGTAGAACAAAAACAAATAATAGAAACCGTTGGAAGACTAGTTTGGGAATAACAAAAAAAAATTGAGTCTGGGTCCTATTTTTTGGACATTTTTGGTAAAACTCTTCAAGGTTCCTCAAAATTAGGCCACTTACTAGTTATACGTGATTTTTCAAGACTTTTTATTTTGGACCAAAATTTGGTCATTTTTCGTAGGCTAACATTGGCCAATTTTTGTACGTTTTGGGCGCCTCCTTAGTACACCTCCAAGGAGCACAAACTGCGAAACTTGGCTCATTCTCCACTGACATAGACCTTACTGGAGACCCAATGCCACAGTTATCAGCCCATAATCGATGATCTAGGGGGTGCAGAACAAAAACAAATAATAGAAACTGTTGGAAGACTAGTTTTGGAACAAAAAATCAAAACTGAGTTCGGGGACTATTTTTTGGAATTTTTTGGGAAAATTCTTCAAGGTTCCTAAAAATTAGGCCACTTACTAGTTCGACGTAAATTTTCAAGACTTTTTATTATCGGCCAAAATTTGGTCATTTTCCGTAGGCTATAGCATTGGCCATTTTTAGTACGTTTTGGGCGCCTCCTTAGTATACCTCCAAGGAGCACAAACTGCGAAACTTGGCTCATCCTCCACTGACATAGACCTTACCAGAGACCCAATGCCACAGTTACCAGCCCATAATCGATTATCTAGGGGGTGCAGGACAAAAACAAATATTAGAAACCGTTCGTAAACTAGTTTTGGAACAACAAAAAGAAACTGAGTCCGGGGCCTATTTTTTGGACTTTTTTGGGAAAATTTTTCAAGGTTCCTCAAAATTTGGCCACTTACTAGTTAGAAGTAAATTTTCAAGACTTTTTATTTTTGGCCAAAATTTGGTCGTTTTTCGTAGGCTATAACATTGACGATTTTTGGTACGTTTTAGGCGCCTCCTTAGTACACCTCCAAGGAGCACAAACTTCGAAACTTGGCTCATTCCCCACACACATAGACCGTTCCAGAGATCCGATGCCACATTTTTCAGCCCATAATCAATGATCTAGGGGGGTGGAGGACTAAAACAAATAGTAGAAACCGTTTGAAGACTAGGTTTCGATCCAAAAATAAAAACTGAGTCCGGGGCCTATTTTTTTGGGTTTTTTTGGAAATGTCTTCAAGGTTCCTCAAAATTAGGCAACTTACTAGTTAGGCGTGAATTTTCAAGACTTTTTATTTTCGGCCAAAATTTGGTCATTTTTAATAGGCTATAGCATTGGTCATTTTTTGTCTGTTTTGAGCGCCTCCTTAGTACACCTCCAAGGAGAACAAACTGCGAAACTTGGCTCATTCTCCATTGACATAGACCTTACTGGAGACCAATGCCACAGTTATCAGCCCATAATCGATGATCTAGGGGGTGCAAGACAAAAACAAATAATAGAAACCGTTGGAAGACTAGTTTTGGAACAAAAAATAAAAACTTAGTTCGGGGCCTATTTTTTGGACTTTTTTGGGAAAAGTCTTTAAGGTTCCTCAAAATTAGGCCACTTACTAGTTAGAAGTGAATTTTCAAGACGTTTTATTTTCGGCCAAAATTTGAAAATTTTTCGTAAGCTATAGCATTGGCCATTTTTGGTACGTTTTGGGCGCCTCCTTAGTACACCTCCGAGGACCAGAAACTGCGAAACTTGACTCATTCTCCACAAACATAGACCTTGCCAGAGACCCGATTTCACAGTTATCAGCCCTTAATCGATGATCTAGGAGAGTGCAGGACAAAAACAAATAATAGAAATCGTTGGAAGACTAGTTTTGGAGCAAAAAATAAAAACTGAGTGCGGGGCCAATTTTTTGGACTTTTTTTGGGAAATTTCTTCAGGGTTCCTCAAAATTAGGTCACTTACTAGTCAGACGTGAAATTTCAAGACTTTTTATTTTCGGCCAAAATTTGGTCGTTTTTCGTAGGCTTGCATTGGCTATTTTTGGTACGTTTTGGGCGCCTCCTTAGTACACGTCCATGTAGCACCAACTGCGACCCTTGACTCATTCTCCACTTATATAGACCTTTCCAGAGACCCGATGCCTCAGTTATTAGCCCATAATCGATGATCTGGGGTGCTCCAAGACGAAAACAAATAATAGTGACCGTTGGAAGACTAGTTTTTGAGCCAACAATTAAAACTGAGTTCGGGACGTATTTTTTCGATTTTCTTGGGAAAATTCTTCAAAGTTCCTCAAAAATAGGCCATTTACTAGTTAGAAGTGAATTTTCAAGAGTTTTTATTTTCGGCAAAAAATTGGTTCTTTTTCATAGGCTATAACATTGGCCATTTTTTGTACGTTTTGGCGGCTCCTTAGTACACCTCCAAGGAGAACCAACTGCGACCCTTGGCTTATTCTCCACTGAAATAGACCTTGCCAGAGACCCGATGCCAAAGTTATTAGCCCATAATCGATGATCATTGGGTGGTGCAGGACGAAAACAAATAATAGAGACCGTTGGAAGACTAGTTTTGGAGCCAAAAATAAAAACTGAGTTCGGGACCTATTATTCGATTGTTTTAGGAAAATTCTTCAAAGTTCCTCAAAATTAGGCCACTTAGTAGTTAGACGTGAATTTTCAAGACTTTTTATTTTCGGCCAAAATTTGGTCATTTTTCGTAGGCTATAGCAATGGCCATTTTTGGTACGTTTTGGACGCCTCCATAGTACACATCCGCGGAGCACAAACTGCGAAACTTGGCTCATTCTCGCCAAACATAGACCTTTCCATTGATCCAACGCAACAGTTATCAGCCCATAATCGATGATCTAGGAGAGTGCAGGACAAAAACAAATAATAGAAACCGTTGGAAGACTAGTTTTGGAGCAAAATATAAAAACTGAGTCTGGGGCCAATTTTTTGGACTTTTTTTGGGAAATTTCTTCAAGGTTCTTCAAAATTAGGTCACTTACTAGTCACACGTGAAATTTCAAGACTTTTTATTTTCGGCCAAAATTTGGTCATTTTTCGTAGGCTTGCATTGGCTATTTTTGGTACGTTTTGGGCGCCTCCTTAGTACACGTCCATGCAGCACCAACTGCGACCCTTGACTCATTCTCCACTGACATAGACCTTTCTAGAGACCCGATGCCACAGTTATTAGCCCATAATCGATGATCTAGGGTGCTCCAGGACGAAAACAAATAATAGTGACCGATGGAAGACTAGCTTTTGAGCCAACAATAAAAACTGAGTTCGGGACGTATTTTATCGATTTTTTTGGGAAATTTCTTCAAAGTTCTTAAAATTAGGCCATTTACTATTTAGAAGTGAATTTTCAAGAGTTTTTATTTTCGGCAAAAATTTTGTTATTTTTCATATGCTATAGCATTGGCCATTTTTACTACGTTTTGGGCGGCTGCTTAGTACACCTCCAAGGAGCACCGACTGCAACCCTTGGCTTATTCTCCACAGACATAGACCTTGCCAGGGACCCGATGCCAAAGTTATTAGCCCATAATCGATGATCTTGGGTGGTGCAGGACGAAAACAAATAATAGAGACCGTTGGAAGACTAGTTTTGGAGCCAAAAATAAAAACTGAGTTCGGGACCTATTATTCGATTTTTTTAGGTAAATTCTTCAAAGTTCCTCAAAATTAGGCTACTTACTAGTTAGACGTGAATTTTCAAGACTTTTTATTTTCGGCCAAAATTTGGTCATTTTTCGTAGGTTATATCAATGACCATTTTTGGTACATTTTGGACGCCTCCATAGTACACATCCAAGGAGCACAAACTGCGAAACTTGGCTCATTCTCGCCAAACATAGACCTTGCCAGTGATCCGATGCAACAGTTATGAGCCCATAATCGATGATCTAGGGGAGTGCAGGACGAAAACAAATAATAGAAAATATTGGAAGAATAGTTTTGGAGACAAAAATAAAAACTGAGTCCGGGGCCTATTTTTTGGGGTTTTTTGGAAAATTCTTCAATGTACCTAAAAATTAGGCCACTTAGTAGTTAGACGTGAATTTTCAAGACTTTTTATTTTCGGCCAAAATTTGGTTATTTTTTGTAGGCTATAGCATTGGCCAATTTTGGTACGTTTTGGGCGCCTCCTTAGTACACCTCCAAAGAGCACAAACTCTGAAACTTGGCTCATTCTCCACTGACATAGACCTTGCCAGAGACCCAATGCCACAGTTATTAGTCCATAATCGATGATTTAGGGAGGTGCAGGACGAAAACAAATAATAAAAACCGTTTTGGAGCCAATTTTGTTGATCTAGTGAGGTGCAGGACCCAATTTTGACGAAAGACTAGTTTTGGAGCCAAAAAGTAAAACTGAGTCCGGGGCCTATTTTTTGCAGTTTTTTGTGAAATTCTTCAACGTTCGTCAAAATTAGGCCACTTATTAGTTAGATGTGAATTTTCAAGACTTTTTATTTTCGGCCAAAATTTGGTTATTTTTCGTAGGCTATAGCATTGGCCATTTTTGGTACGTTTTGGGCGCCTCCTTAGTACACCTCAAAAGAGCACAAACTCCAAAACTTGGCTCATTCTCCACTGACATACACGTTGATAGAGACCCGATGCAACAGTTATCAGCCCATAATCGCTGATCTGGGGGGGTGCAGGACGAAAACAAATAATAGAAACCGTTGGAAGACAAGTTTTGGAGCCAAAAAATAACAACTAAGTCTGGGACCTATTTTTTGGGGTTTTTTGCAAAATTCTTGTACGTTCCTCAAAATTAGGCCACTTAATAGTTAGACGTGAATTTTCAAGACTTTTAGTTTTCGACCAAAATTTGGTCATTTTTCGTAGGCTAAAGCATTGGCCATTTTTGGTACGTTTTGGGCGCCTCCTTATTACACCTCTAAGGAGCACAAACTGCGAAACTTGGCTTAATCTACACTGACATAAACCTTGACAGAGACCAAATGCCACAGTTTTCAGCCCATAATCGATGATCTAGGTGGGTGCATGATGAAAACAAATAATAGAAACAGTTGGAAGACTAATTTTGGAGCAAAAAATAAAAACTAAAGTCCGGGGCCTATTTTTTGGGGTTTTTTGGGATAATTCTTCAACGTTCCTCAAAATTAGCCCAATAACTAGTTAGACGTGAATTTTCAAAACTTTTTACTTTTGGCCAAAATTTGGTCATTTATCGTAGGCTATAGCATTGACCATTTTTGGTACGTTTTGGGCGCCTCCTTAGTACACCTCCAAGGAGCAAAAACTGTGAAACTTGGGTCATTCTCTACTGACATAGACCTTGCCAGAGACCTGATGCCACAGTTATCTGCCCATAATCGATGATCTAGGGAGGTGCAGGAGGAAAACAAATAATAAAAACCGTTGAAAGACTATTTTTGGAGCCAAAAAGTAAAACTGAGTCCGGGGCCTATTTTTTGCAGTTTTTTGGGAAATTCTTCAACGTTCGTCAAAATTAGGCTACTTACTAGTTAGACGTGAATTTTCAAGACTTTTTATTTTCGGCTAAAATTTGGTCATTTTTCGTAGGCTACAGCATTGGCCATTTTTGGTACGTTTTGGGTGGCTCCTTAGTACACCTCAAAAGAGCACAAACTCCGAAACTTGGCTCATTCTCCACTGACATACACGTTGCCAGAGACCCGATTCAACAGTTATCATCCCATAATCGCTGATCTGGGGGGTGCGAGACGAAAACAAATAATAGAAACCGTTGGAAGACAACTTTTGGAGCAAAAAATAAAAACTGAGTCCGATGCCTATTTTTTGGGTTTTTTGGAAAATTTTTCAATGTTTCTCAAAATTAGGCCACTTAATAGTTAGACGTGAATTTTCAAGACTTTTTATTTTCGGCCAAAATTTGGTTATTTTTCGTAGGTTATAGCATTGGCCATTTTTTGTACGTTTTGGGCGCCTCCTTAGTACACCTTCAAAGAGCACAAACTCTGAAACTTGGCTCATTCTCCACTGACATAGACCTTGCCAGAGGCCCAATGCCACAGTTATCAACCCATAATCGATGATCTAGGGGGATGCAGGACGAAAACAAATAATAGAAACCTTTGGAAGACAAGTTTTGGAGCCAAAAATAAAAACTAAGTCCGAGGCCTATTTTTTTGGTTCATTTTTCGAAGGCCAGAGTATTGGTGGACTTTCGTCCGTTTTTGTCCGCACGTCAGTTCTACCTCAAGTTTCTCTCTTCGCGACCTATATAGTTCATTAAAATGTGTCAAAGACATGTTTAGGGTCATGGACGCGTGTTTCTGAGGCAAGAATCCTTGAACTACGGGGTGTAGGACGAAAATACCAAAAGTAAATTGTTTTAGGTTATTTTGTTCTCCATAGGAGAAACTGAGTCTAGGACGTCTTTGATCGTTTATTTTTTGGGAAAAACTTCAACAGTCCTACAAATAAGCCCACTTTAAACCTAGTAATGAAATTTAGGTCAAACTTTGGTCCATTTTTAAGAAGCTATACCACTGGTCGATTTTCGTCCCTTTTTGTCCGCACATTTGTCCTACAACAATTTTCAATCTTAGCGACCTATATAGTTCGTGCAAATGTGTCAAAGACATGTTTAAGGTCATGGAGGCGTGTTTCTGAGGCAATAATCCTTGAACTACGGGGTATAGGTCGAAAATACCAAAGGGAAGTCGGTGTAGGTCATTTTTTTTCGCCAAAGCAGACATTGAGTCTGGGACATATTTGATCGTTTATTTATGGAAAAAACTTCAACGTTCCTACAAATGAGCCCACTTTAAACCTAGAAATGAATTTTAGGTCGAACTTTGGTCCATTTTTAAGAAGACCACAGTATTAGTGGGCTTTCGTCCGGTTCGGTCCGCACGGAAGTTCTACCTCAAGTTCCTCTCTTCGTGACCTATATAGTTAATGCAAATGTGTCAGAGACGTGTTTACGGTCATGGACGTGTGTTCCTGAGGTAAAAATCCCAGAACTACGGGGTGTAGGACGAAAATACTAAAGGGAAATTGTGGCTGGTCATTTTGTTCCTCAAAGCAGAAACTGAGTCTGGGACGTCTTTAATCGTTTATTTTTGGGAAAAACTTTAACATTCCTCCAAATGAGCCCATTTTAAACCTAGAAATGCATTTTAGGTCGAACTTTGGTCCTTTTTTAGAAAGCTATACCACTGTACGATTTTCGTCCGTTTTGGTCCGCACATTCGTCCTACAACAATTTCAATCTTAACGTTCTAATCTGGTAATTCAAATGTGTCAGAGACATGTTACGGGTCAAGGACGCGCATTACTGAGCCAAGAATCTCTGAACTATAGGGTGTAGGACAAAAATACCAGAGGTTTCTGGATAGTTTGTTCCCAAAAGCAAAAATGGTGTGTGGGACGTCTTTAGTTAATTAAATTTTGGGAAAAACTTAACAATTACTCCAAATGGGCCAGGTTTATAGCTAGAAATGCATTTTAGGCCGAACTTTGGTCCATTTTTCGAAGCTCATAGTATTTGTGCCCTTTCGTCATTTTTGGTCCGCACGTCAGTTCTACCTCAAGTTTCTCTCTTCGCGACCTACATAGTTCATGCAAATTTGTCAGAGACATGTTTACGGTCAAGGACCCGCATTTCTGAGCCAAGAATCTCTAAACTATAGGTGTAGGACGAAAATATCAAAGGGAAATCGTTTATGGATAGTTTGTTCCCAAAAGCAGAAACCGAGTCTGGGACGTCTTTCATAAATTACTTTTTGGGAAAAACATACCAATTATTCAAAATGCGATCGTTTCATCACTAGAAGTGCAGTTTAGGCCGAACTTTGGTCCATTTTTCGAAGGGCATAGTATTGGTGGACTTTCGTCCGTTTTGGTCCGCACGTTAGTTCTACCTCAAGTTTCTCTCTTCGCAACCGATATAGTTCATTCACATGTGTTAGATACATGTTTAAGGTAATGGACGCGTGTTTCTGAGGCAGAGAGAAACCCCTGAACTACGGAGTGTAGGACATAAATACCAGAGAGAAATCCTTTGATAGTTTATTTTGGGGTAAAACTTCGACATTCCTCCAAATGAGCGCATTTTAAACCTAGAAATGCATTTTAGGTCGAACTTTGGTCCATTTTTAAAAAAGCTATACCACCGGTCGATTTTTGTCCATTTTGGTTCGCTCATTCGTCCTACCAAAAGTTTGAATCTTAGCGACCTATATAGTTCGTGCAAATGTGTCAGGGACATGTTTAGGGTCAAGGACGCACATTTCTGGACCAAGAATCTCTGAACTATGGGGTGTAGGACGAAAATACCAAAGGAAAATCGTTTTTGGATAGTTTGTTCCCACAAGCAGAAACCGAGTCTGGGACGTATTTTCGTAAATTATTTTTTCTGAAAATCTTATTAATTACTCCAAGTGAGCCCAGTTTATGGCTAGAAATGCATTTTCGGTCGAACTTTGGTCTGTTTCTTGAAGGCCATAGTATTGGTGGACTTACGTCCGTTGCATTTTCGGTCGAACTTTGGTCTGTTTTTAGCAAGGACGCGCATCTTTAGGGTGTAGGACAAAAATACCAAAGGAAATTCTTTTCTGGATAGCTTTTTTCCAAAAGCAGAAAAAGAGTCTGGGACGTTTTTCGTAAATTATTTTTTGGTAAAATCTTAACAATTACTCCAAGTGAGCCCGATTTATAGCTAGAAATGCATTTTAGGTCAAAATTTGGTCCATTTTTTGAAAGCCATAGTACTGGTGGACTTTCGTCCGTTGTTTTCCGCCCGTAAGTTCTATCTCAAGTTTCTCTCTTTGTGACCTATATAATTCAAACAAATTTGTCAGAGACATTTTTAGGGTCAAGGACCCGCATTTTTGAGCCAAGAATCTCTGAACTATATGTGTAGGACGAAAATACAAAAGGGAAATTGTTTCTGGATAGTTTGTTCACAAATGCAGAAACCGAGTCAGGGACATCTTTTGTCATTTATTTTTTGGAAAAAACTTAACAATTACTCCAAATGAGACTGGTTTATAGCTAAAAATGAATTTTAGGCCGAACTTTGGTCCATTTTTCGAAGGCCATAGTATGGGTGGACTTTCATCCGTTTTTGTCCGCACGTCAGTTCTACCTCAAGTCTCTCTCTTCGCGACCCATATAGTTCATGCAAATGTGTCAGAGCATGCTTAGGGTCATGGACGCGTGTTTCTGAGGCAAGAATCCTTGAACTACACGGTGTAGGACGAAAATACCAAAGGGGAAATCGTTACAGGTCATTTTAATCCCCAAAGCAGAAACTAAGTTTGGGACGTCTTTGACCGTTTATTTTTGGGAAAAACTTCAACATTCCTACAGATGAGCCCATTTTAAACCTAGAAATGCATTTTAGGTCGAACTTTGGTCCATTTTTAAAAAGATATACCACTGGTCGATTTTCGTCCGTTTTGGTCCCCACATTCGTCCTACCACAAGTTTCAATCTTAGCGACCTATATAACTCATGAATGTGTCAGAGACATGTTTAGGGTCAAGGACACGCATTTCTGAGCCAAGAATCACTGAACTATTGGGTGTAGGACGAAAATACCAAAGGGAAATCGTTTCTTGATAATTTGTTCTCAAAAGCAGAAACCGAGTCTGGGACGTCTTTCGTATTTTTTTCTGGGAAAAACTTAAAAATTACTCCAAATAAGCCCGTTTAATAGCTAGAAATGCATTTTAGGTCGAACTTTGGTGGACTATCATCTGTTTTGGTCCACACGTCAGTTCTACCTCAAGTTTCTCTCTTCGGGACCTATATAGTTCATGCAAATATGTCAGAGACATGTTTAGGGTCATGGACGCGTGTTTCTGAGGCAAGAATTCCCTAACTACATGTTGTAGGACGAAAATACCAAAGAAAAATCGTTGCACGTCATTTTGTTACCCAAAACAGAAACTTAGTCTGGGATGTATTTGAACATTATTTTTGGGAACAACTTCAACATTCCTTTAAATCAGCCCATTTTAAATCTAGAAATGCATTTTCAGTTGAACTTTGGTCCATTTTTAGAAAGCTATACCACTAATCGATTTTCGTCCGTTTTGGTCCGCACATTCGTCCTACCACAAGTTTCATTCTTAGCGACCTATATAGTTCATAAAAATGTTTCAGAGACATGTTTAGGGTCAAGGACGTGCATTTCTAAGCCAAGAATCTCCGAACTATGAGGTGTAGGACGAAAATACCGAACGAAAATCGTTTTTGGATAGTTTGCTCCCAAAAGATGAAACTAAGTCTTAGACGTCTTTCGTAAATTATTTTTTGGTAAAAACTTAACAATTACTCCAAATGAGCCCAGTTTATAACTAGAAATGTATTTTACGTCGAACTTTGGTCCATTTTTTGAAGGCCATAGTATTGGTGGACTTTCGTCCGTTTTTGTCCACACGTCAGTTCAGCCTCAAGTTTCTCTCTTTGCGACCAATAAAGTTCATACAAATGTATCAGAGACATGTTTAGGGGCATGGACGCATGTTTATGAGGCAAGAATTCCTTGACTACGGGGTGTAGGACGAAAATACCAAAGGGAAATCGTTGCAGGTCATTTTTTCCCCAAAGCAGAAACTGAGTCTGGGATGTCTTTCATAGTTTATTTTTGGGAAAAACTTCAACATTCCTTCGAAGAGCCCATTTTAAACTTAGAAATGCATTTTAGGTCGAACTTTGGTCCATTTTTTAGAAGCTATACAACGGGTCGATTTTCGTCCGTTTTTTGTCAACACAATAGTCCTATCACAAGTTTCAATCTTAGCGACCAATGTAGTTCATTCAAATGTGTCACAGACATGTTTAGGGACAATGACACACATTTCTGAGCCAAGAATCTCTGAACTATGGGGTGTAGGACGAAAATACCAAAGGGAAATCGTTTCTGGATTGTTTGTTCCCAAAAGCAGAAACCGAGTCTGGGACGTCTTTAGTAAATTATTTTTTGTGAAAAACTTAACAATTACTCCAAATGAACTCAATTTATAGCTAGAAATGCATTTTAGGTTGAACTTTTGTCCATTTTTTGAAGGTTATAGTATTGGTGGACTTTCGTTCGTTTTGGTCTACACGTTAGTTCTACGCCAAGTTTCTCTCTTCGTGACCTATATAGTTCATGCAAATGTGTCAGAGACATGTTTAGGGTCATGGACGCGTGTTTCTGAGGAAACAATCCCTGAACAACGGGGTGTAGGACAAAAATACCAAAGGGAAATCATTGTAGGTCATTTTGTTCCCTAGAGTAGAAACTGAGTTCGGGACGTCTTTGATCGTTTATTTTTGGGAAAAACTTCAATATTCCTCCAATTGAGCCCATTTAAAACCTAGAAATGCATTTTAGGTCGAAGTTTGGTCCATTTTTAAGAAGTTATACCACTGGTCGATTTTTGTCCGCTTTGGTCCCCACATTTGTCCTACCACAAGTTTCAATCATAGCGACCTATATAATTGATGCAAATGTGTCAGAGACATCTTTAAGGTCAAGGACGAGCATTTGTGAGCCAAGAATCTCTGAACTATGGGCTATAGGACGAAAATACCAAAGGGAAATCGTTGCAGGCCATTTTGTTCCCCAAAAAAGAAACTGAGTCTGGGACGTCTTTGATCGTTTATTTTTGGGAAAAACTTCAACATTCCTCCAAATGGGCCAATTTTAAACGTAGAAATTCATTTTATGTCAAAGTTTGGTCCAATTTTAGGAAGCTATACAACTAGATGATTTTCGTTCGTTTTTGTCCACACAATAGTCCTATCACAAGTTTCAATCTTAGCGACCTATGTAGTTCATGCAAATGTGTCACAGACATGTTTAGGGACAAGGACGCGCATCTTTTATCCAAGAATCTCTGAACTATGAAGTGTAGGACGAAAATACCAAAGGGAAATCATTTCTGGATAGTTCGTTCCCAAAAGCACAAACCGGGTCATGGAGGCGCGTTTCTAAGGCAAGAATCATTGAACTACGGGGCGTAGAACGAAAATACGAAAGCCAAATCGTTGCAGGTCATTTTTTTTCCAAAGTAGAAATTGTGTCTGCGACGTCTTTGGTCGTTTATTTTTGAGAAAAACTTCAACACTCCTCCAAATGAGCCCATTTTGTACCTAGAAATGCATTTTAGGTCGAACTTTTGTCCATTTCTAAAAAGTTATAGCACTGGCCGATTTTAGTCCGTTTTTGTCGGCACATTAGTCCTACCTTAAGTTTCACACATAGTAACATATATGGTTCATTCAAATCCTTGAAATATGTGATATTGGACGAAAATACCAAAGAAAATCGTTGTTGGTCACTTTGTTCCCCAACGCAGAAACCGAGTCTGGGACGTGTATGGTAAATTATTTTGGAAAAAAACTTAAAATGACAACAAATGACACCGTTTTATTGCTAGAAAATAGATTTCTAGGTTTCGTCGTAAACCTAATTGGTTACTTCCAATTACGTAAATCACTAGTTCAAACCGCACTCAAAGGTAGGGCATTTCCCATTTTTATAGGAACTTCTGTACCAGAAACAATGGTATCTCCAATTATAGCCCCTCTGGGATGTAAAATATATCTTTTCTCACCATCCCCATAGTGTATGAGGCAGAACTTTGGTCGATTTATCGAAAGCTATAGTAGTGGTGGATTTTCGTCTATTTTTTTCTGCACGTTAGTCCTACATCAAGTTTCTCTCTTCGCGACCTATATAGTTCCTTCAAATGTGTAAGAGACATGTTTAGGGTCATGGGCGCGTGTTTATGAGACAAGAATCTCTAAACTACGTGGTGTATGAATACAATACCAAAGGAAAATCGTTTAAGGTCATTTTATTATCCAAAGAAGAAATTGAGTCTGAGACGTCCTTGGTCGTTTATATTTTGGAAAAACTTCAACATTCCACCAAATGAGCCCATTTTATAACTATAAATGAATTTTAGGTCCAAATTTGGTCCATTTTTTAAAAACAATACCACTAATCAATTTTCGTCCGTTTTGGTCCGCAAATTACTCCTACCACAAGTTTCACTCTTAGCGACCTATATAGTTCATGCAAATGTGTTAGAAAAATGTTTACGGTCAAGGACGCGCATTTCTGAGCCAAGAATCCTTGAACTATGGGGTGTAGGACGAAAATACAAAAGGGAAATCGTTGCTGCTAAATTTGTTTCCCAAATAAGAAACATAGTCGGGGACGTCTTTGGTAAATTGTTTTTGGAAAAAACTTAAAAATTTGTCAAAATGGTCCCGTTTTATAGCTAGAAATGCATTTTTGGTCGAACTTTCGTCCATTTTTCGATTTACTTGTAGATTTATGTTCGTTTTGGTTTCTTCGCAATCTATGTATTTCATGCACATGTGTCAGAGACATGTTAAGGATCTTGGACAAGTGTTTCTGATGAAACAATTCCTGAACTACGGGGTGTAGGACGAAAAAATCAAAGGGAAATCGTTGCATGTCATTTTGTTCCCCAAAGCAGAAACTGAGTCTGGGACGTCTTTGGTCGTTTGTTTTTGGGAAAATCTTTAAGTTTTCTAAAAATGAGCCCATTCTATACCTAGAAATGCATTTTATGCCAAACTTTGGTTCATTTTTAAAACACTATACCACTATTCGATTTTCTTCCGTTTTGGTTCGCATATTATTCCTACGTTAAGCTTCACTCTTAGCGACCTATGTAGTTCATGCAAAGGTGTAAGAGACATATTTACGGTCAATGATGTGCATTTCTGAGCCAAGAATCCCTTAACTATGGGGTGTAGGACGAAAATACCAAAGGAAAATCCTTGCTCGTCACTTTGTTCGCCAAAGAAGAAACCGAGACTGGGATGTACTTGGTATGTTATTTTTGGGAAAATTTAAAATTACTCCAAATGGGCCCGTTTTTATAGTTAAAAATGCATTTTAGGCCAAACTTTGGTCCATTTTTCGACAGCTATATTATTGGTGGATTTTCGTTCGCTTTGGTCCGCACGTTATTTCTACCTCAAGTTTCTCTCTTCGCGACATTTATAGGTCATGTAAATATGTCAGAGACATGTTTAGGGTCATGGACTCTTGTTTCTGAGGCATGAATCTCTAAACTAAGACGTGTAGGACGAACATACCAAAGAGAAATAGTTGCAGGTAATTTTTTTCACCATAGAAGAAACTGAGTATAGGACATTTTTGGTCGTTTATTTTTTAGAAAAACTTCAACAGTGCTCCAAATAAGCCCATTTTATACCTAGAAATGCATTTTCGGTCGAACTATGGTCCATTTTAAAAAAGTTATACGAGTGCTCGATTTTCGTCCGTTTTGGTCCACACATTAGTCCCACCACAAGTTTCACTCTTAGCGACCTAAATAGTTCATGGAAATGTGTTAGAGACATGTTTAGGGACGCATGTTTTAGAGGCAAGAATCTCTAAACTACGGGGTGTAGGACAAAAATACCAAAGAGAAATCATTGTAGGTCATTTTGTTTTCTAAAGCAGAAACCTAGTCTGGGACGTCTTTGGTAAATTAATTTTTTGGCAAAACATAAAAATTACTCCAAATGAGCTCGTTTTATAGCTAGAAATGTATTTTAGGATGAACTTTTGTCCATTTTTCGAAAGCGATAGTACTGGTGGACTTTCGTCCATTTTGGTTCGCACGGTAGTCCTACCTCAAGTTTCTCTCTTCGTGACCTATATAGTTAATGCAAATGTGTTAGAGACATGTTTAGGGTCATGGACGCACGTTTCATAGGTAAGAATCCCTAGACTACGGGGTGTAGGAAAAAAATACTATAGAAAATCGTTGCAGGTCATTTTGTTTCCCAAAGTAGAAACTGAGTCTGAAACGTCTTTGGTCGTTTGTTGTTTGGAAGACATTCAACATTTCTCCAAATGAGCCCATTTTATACCTAGAAATGCATTTTAGGTCGAACTTTTGTCCATTTTTGAATAGCTATACCACTGGTCCATATTAGTCAGTTTTGGTCTGCACATTTGTCACACCTTCTCCCGAACTCCCTACTCCTAGTCTAGAAGATGTCGTGAAGCCAACGAATCTCGTCCTTACCTTGACGATCCTCGCGGACAATCTTAATTTAAACAGTACCAATAACTTAAAAAGTGAGGAAAAACAAACTCAAACTTAACACATAACAACGAAAACTAACAAATATCTTATAAATAGTGCAGCCCATACTATTTTATACAACACGTCTTACTGTACCAAAACTTATTATAAGAGTAACATGCATGATTTACTACTAACGTACACTAGTACTAAAACTTTTCGAGTAACAAACAGTATGTGATAGGTCAGGCTCTGGGATCACGATCTCTACCTAGAAAGTGGTAAAACAATCTATAAAAATGAGCTAAAATGCCCAGTGAGTGATACTTTAGTATAAAATACTTAAAAAATATAAATAGCATAACAAGAAATCGTCGACTTAGAAACTTTCATAAATCAAATGATAACTGAAACTATAAATCACAGTTTAAACTGAAAACACTTTAAATGTGCTTGCACGATACTTATCTGTAAATCATGGTAAAACTATGCATAACTGAAACAATGTTAAAACATGAATATCTGAAAATCTGTAAGCGATGTGTATCAAAATGAACTACGTAGTAGTGGGAAAAACCCAACGCTAGCTACGTCATTGCTGCAGTGGAGTAATCTCACACTAACGACAGCTATATCTACACTGTGGTTTGATTAGGACAAACGACGTCTTCGCCGAGGTGGAGCTAGCTCAACACAACGACGGTATCCTACGTTACAGTGGGGCTAGCAACTATAACGCCTTTGTCAAAGTGGGGCGAACCAAGCACTAAGGCAGTAAAACTACGATATAGTAGGGCCTTTTATTATATTAATATCATGCTCTCGTAAACATGCATTGCCTCGTACGTGTTAATATAAAAATATTATATGCAAACTACCAAAAATGCCTTAAAATAGTTAAATCATGCTTCACCAAAGTTAACATGTGAAAGTACATCGAAAAATATGAACAATGATTTTTCTGAAATTTTCTGAAATTTTTGCAAATTCTCGAAAAACCTGCATTTCGGTCATTATTTTAATATTAAATAATATTATCACTCACAAACTTGATGGGCTATCCCTGGCTCGTAAAATTTCCTGATCTCTAAATCTTCTTAAAATAAAATCAGAATCGATAATTAAATCACTTGGCCCGAAAACCGAGAAAAACAAAATTTTCCTTAATTTTCCTTTTTGAATTATTCTTTTCTCCTAAAATATTATTTATAGACATAATTATATAAATACATACATGCATACATATATATATATATATATAAATAATAATAATAATAATAATAATATATAGTTCTTGCAAATGTGTTAAAGACTTTTAGGGGTCAAGGACGCATATTTATGAGCCAAGAATCCCTTAACTATGGGGTGTAGGACGAAAATACCGAAGGGAAATCGTTGGTGGTCAATTTTTTCGCCAAAGCAGAAACTGAGTTTGGAACGTATTTGATAAATTACTTTTGGGAAAAACTTAAAAATTACCCCATATGAGCCCGTTTTATAGCTAGAAATGCACTCTAGGACGGACTTTGGTCCATTTTTCAAAAGCTATTGTACTGGTGGCTTTTCGTCCGTTTTGTCTGCACGTTAGTCCTGCCTCAAGTTTCTCTCTCGCGACCGATATAGTTCTTGCAAATGTGTTAGAGACATGTTTAAGGTCATGGAAGCACGTTTCTCAGGCAAAAATCCTTGAACCATAGGGTGTAGGACGAAAAATACCATTGGGAAATCGTTGAAGGTCCTTTTATTCCCCAAAGCAGAAACTGAGTATAGGACGTGTTTGGTCATTTATTTTTTGGAAAAACATCAACATTCTTCCAAATGAGCCCATTTTATACTTATAAATGCATTTTAGGTCGAAGTTTGGTCCACTTTTAAAAACCTATTCCAGTGGTCGATTTTCTTCTGTTTTGGTCCGCACATTTGTCCTACCTCAAGTTTCACTCTTAGCGACAATATAGTTCATGCAAATGTGTAAGAGACATATTTTGGGTCAAGGATGCACATTTCTGAACCAAGAATCCCTGAACTATGTGGTGTAGGACGAAAATACCAAAGGGAAATCGGTGGTGGTCACTTTGTTCCCCAAAGCCGAATCCGAGTCTGCGACGTCTTTGGTAAATTATTTTTGAGAAAATCATAAAAAATACTCTAAATGAGCCCGTTTTATAGCTAGAAATTCACTTTAGGCTGAACTTTGGTCCATTTTTCGAAAACTATATTACTAGTGGATTTTCGTTCGTTTCTGTCCGCATGTTAGTCCTACCTCAAGTTTCTCTCTCGCGACCTATATAGTTCATGCAAATGTGTCAGAGACATGCTTAGGGTCATGGACATGCATTTATGAGGCAAGAATCTCTGAACAACGAGTTGTAGGATGAAAATACTAAATGGAAATCGTTGCACGTCATTTTCTTCCCCAAAGTAGAAACTTAGTCTGGGACGTTTTTGGTTGTTTATTTTTGGGAAAAACTTCAACATTCCTCCAAATGAACCTATACCTCAAGTCGATTTTCGTCCCTTTTGGTCCGCATGTTAGTCCTGCCTAAAGTTTTACTCTTCGCGACCTAAATAGTTCATGCAAATGTTTCAAAGACATGTTTTGGGTCAAGGACGTGCATTTTTCAGCCAAAAATTCCTGAACTATGGTGTGTAGGACGAAACTTCTAGATGAAAATCGTTTCTGGTCAATTTATTCCACAGAGCAGAAACAGAGTTTGGGACGTCTTTGGTAAATTATTTTGGAAAAAACTTAAAAATTACTCCAAATGAACCCGTTTTATAGCGAGAAATGCCTTTTAGGCTGAACTTTTGTCCATTTTTCAAAAGCTACAGTACTGGTGGATTTTCTTCCGTTTTGGTCCCACGATAGTGCTACCTCAAGTTTCTCTCTATGCGACCTATATAATTCATGCAAATGTGTCAGAGACATGTTCTGGGTCGTGGACAAGCGTTTCTGAGGGTTGAATCCCTGAACTACGGGGTGTAGGATGAAAATACAAAAGGGAAATCGTTGCAGTTCATTTTGTTCCTTAAAGAAGAAATTGGGTCTGGGACGTCTTTGGTCATTTATTTTTTAGAAACACTTCAACGCCCTTCCAAATGAGCCCATATTATACTAAAAAATGCATTTTAGCTCGAACATTGGTCAATTTTTAAAAAACCTATACCCCTAGTTGATTTTCGTTAGTTTTGGTCCACACATTATTCCTACCTCAAGTTTCACTCTTAGCGACCTATATAGTTCATGCAAATGTGTCAAAGACATGTTTAGGGTCAAGGACGCGCAATTCTAAGCCAAGAATCCTTGAACTATGGGGTGTAGGACGAAAATACCAAAGAAAAATCGTTGTAGGTAAATTTTTTCCCCAAAGTAGAAACCGAGTCAGGGACGTCTTTCGTAACTTATTTTTGGGAAAACCTTAACAATTACTTTAAATGAGCCTGTTTTATAGTTAGATATGTAATTTAGATCGAACTTTGGTCCATTTTTTAAAAGCTATAGTACTAGTGGATTTTGTCCGTTTTAGACCCCATGTTAGTCCTACCTTAAGTTTCTCTCTTTTTGAACTATATAGTTCATGCAAATGGGTAAAAGTCGTGTTTATGTTTATGAGGCTATAATTCCTGAATTACGTGGTGTTGGGCGAAAATACCAAAGGAAAATCGTTGCAGGTCATTTTGTTCCCAAAGGAGAAACCAAATCTGGGACGGCTTTGGTAAATTATTTATAGGGAAAAGTTAAAAATTAATCCAAATGAGCCCCTTTCATAGCTAGAAATACATTTTAGGCCGAACTTTGGTGCATTTTTGGAAAGTTATTGTACTGGTGGATTTTCGTTGGGACTGCAGGTTAGTCCTACCTCAACTTTATCTCTTCGTAACCTATATATTTCATGCAAATATGTCAAAGACATGTTTAGCGTCATGGACGGGCGTTTCAGAGGCAAAAATCCATAAACTACGGGATGTAAGACGAAATACCAACGGGAAGTCGTTGTAGGTTATTTTGGTCTCCAAAGAAAAAACTGAGTGTGGACGTCTTTGGCTAATTAGTTTTTGGAAAAACTTCAACATTCCTGCAAATGATCCCATTTTATACGTGGAAATGCATTTTAAGTCGAACTTTGGTTCATTTTTAGAAAGCTATACTACTGGTGGATTTTCTTCCATTTTGGAACACACGTTAGTTCTACCTCAAGTTTCACTCTTAGCGACCTATATAGGGCAGGCAAATGTGTCAGAGACATGTTTAGGGTCAAGGACGCACATTTCTGAGGCAAGAATCTCGTTGTAGGTTTAGGGTTTAGGGTTTAGGGTTTAAAAATACCAAAGGAAATTTGTTGCAGGTCATTTTGTTCCCTAAAGTAGAATCTTAGTCCGGGACGTCTTTGGTCGTTTATTTTTGGAAAAAAACTTTAACATTTCACAAAATGAGGCAGTTTAATACATAGAAATGCATTTGAAGTCGAACTTCGGTCCATTTTTAAAAAGCTATACAACTGGTCGATTTCGTCTGTTTTGGTCCTGACATTCTTGCTACCTGAAGTCTCAATCTTAGCGACCTATATAGTTCATGCAAATGTAACAAAGACATGTTTAGGGTTAAGGACGCGCATTTTGGAGCAAAGAATCCCTAAACTACGGGGTGTACGACGGAAATACCAAAGGGAAATCATTGCTGGTTATTTGAACCCAAAGTAAAAACTTGGCATGGGACGTCTTTGGTAAATTATTTTTTGGCAAAACATTAAAATTACTCCCAATGATCCCGTTTCATAGTTAGAAATGCATTTTAGCCGAAATTTGTTCCATTTTTTGAAAGCTATAATACTGGTGGATTTTCGTCCGTTTTGGTCTTCACGTTAGTCCTATCTCATGTTTCTCTCTTCGCGACTAATATTGTTCATGCAAATGTGTCAGGGACATGTTTAGGGTGATGGATGCGCGTTCTGAGGGATGAACCCCTGAACTACACGATTTAGGGCAAAAAATACAAAAGGGAAATCGTTGAAGGTCATTTTGTTTCCCAGAGTAGAAACTGAGTATGGGACGTCTTTCCTAAATTATTTTTGAGAAAAACTTCAACATTCCTTCAAATGAGCCAATTTTATACCTAGAAATCCATTTTAAGTCGAACTTTGGTCCATTTTTAAAAAGTTATACCAATGGTCGATTTTCGTCAGTTTTGGTCTGCACCTTAGTCCTACCTCAAGTTTCACTCTTAGTGACCTATATAGGGTATGCAAATGTTTCAGAGACATGTTTAGGATCAAGGACGCGCATTTTTTAGCCCATAATCCTTGAACTATGGGTATAGGACGAAAATACCAAAGAAAAATCGTTGCAGGTCATTTTGTACTCAACGACGTGTTTCAGATCAACGACGCACAATTTTGAGCCAAGAATCCTTGAACTATGGGGTGTAGGACCAAAATACCAAAGGGAAATCGTTTCAGGTTATTTTGTTATCCAAAGAAGAAACTGAGTCTGGGACGTCTTTGGTCGTTTATTTTTTGGGAAAAAGTTCAACATTTCTCCAAATAATCCCATTATATACCTATAAATATATTTTAGGTCGAACGTTGGTCCATTTTTAAAAAGCTATACCACTGGTCGATTTTCGTCGGTTTTGGTCCACACATTATTCCTACCTCTTAGCGACCTATATACTTCATGCAAATTGTCAAAGACATGTTTAGGGTCAAGGTCGAGCATTTCTAAGCCAAGAATCCTTGAACTATGGGGTGTAGGACGAAAATACCAAAGGAAAATCGTTGCATGTCATTTTATTCTCCAATGTAGAAACCGAGTCAGGGATGTCTCTGGTAAATTATTTATGGGAAAAACTTAACAATTACTTGAAATGAGCCCATTTTATAGTTAGAAATGCAATTTAGATCGAACTTTGGTCCATTTTTTGAAAGCTATAGTACTAGTGGATTTTGTCCGTTTTAGACCCCATGTTAGTCCTACCTCAAGTATGTCTCTTTGCGACCTATATAGTTCATGCAAATGTGTCAAAGACATGTTAAGGGTCAAAGTCGCACAATTCTAAGCCAATAATCCTTGATCTATGGGGTGTAGGACCAAAATACCAAAGGAAAATCGTTGCAGGTCATTTTGTTCCCAAAAGAGAAACTGAATCTGGGACGTCTTCGATAAATTATTTCTAGGAAAAAGTTAAAAATTATTTCAAATTATCCCCTTTTATAGCTAGAAATGCATTTTAGGCCGAACGTTGGTCCACTTTTCGAAAGGATGCGCATTTTGGAGCTGAGAATCCCTAAACTATGCGGTGTAGGATGAAAATACCAAAGGGAAAGTGTTGCTGGTTACTTTGAACCCGTAGCAAAAACTGAGCCTGGGACGTCTTTGGTAAATTATTTTTTTGAAAAACTTTAAAATTACTCCAAATGATCACGTTTTATAGTTAGAATGCATTTTAGACGAACTTTGGTTTATTTTTTTAAAGTTATAGTACTGGTGGATTTTCGTCCGTTTTGGTCTTCACATTAGTCCTATCTCATGTTTCTCTATTCTGTTCAAAGCTATGACATTGATATAACCTCCATTAATGCTAGCATTTGAAAGACGCCGACTGCTGGTGCTTGGCTTTGGTCTATAGAAGTTCTCTGGCTCGACTATGACCTCTGTTTGCTCTTTTTTCTTCTCCTGCTAGAAAAAAGAATTTGTAAACTTTTTCTTCCTAACATTTATACAAGAAATCGTAATTTGAATAAATGTCAGCTATACTTGTTCAGCAACAACCTATTTTCTTTCTTACCATTTTGCAGCTTTCTACGAAAAACAAGGATAAACAAATGACGAAAAACAAGGATAAACAAATAAGTTTTTGGGTTAGCGAAATTACCCATTAACATATAATTACATTTAAGTTTTTTTACTACATTTAATTAGAGAGAGGAAAACTTAAATTATGGCAAATCGTGATGAAGATCGTCATGACGTATGCAGTAAACATAAAATATACGTACAACAAGAATGTTTTCTCCCAACAAATTTGACTCCATTGCAATCTTTGAATCCACAAGTTAAGACTAATAATGTTTACATATATGTAATTACCTGGTGCAAACCCCAAATACACGTTGATGGTCTGCAAATGATACCCAACAAATTTGACTCCATTAAATGTCTGCCCTCTGGGATGTTAATATCAACATAAGATGGAAGGAACATGATTTCTCTGACTTGCAAAACAATTTGGAATGCGTATCTAGAAAACCAATAGCAACATCAAAAGTTAATCTCAAATATTGCGTAGCAGAGATTAATGATGTCAATCATCACACCTACCGTTTGTGCAGGCTTTTCTAGCTTTTAAAATAGTCAATCATCTTTTTCACAAAATCAAGTATGAGAACAACTCCTTCGATCTTAGCACCAGTATACTGGGGCTCAAAATCTACAATAGAAGTATAAACGAGCCTTACTATTTCATAAACCAACTAAAACAAAAATAATAATAAACTATCAACAAAGAAAAAGAAAATGAAGAAGGCAACTAAAATTGTAATCAATGATCCCTTAATCTCTATAATGTGCGACCTCCCCACTGGACCTTGATCACATGATCTCTTCCCTCCTGTCTTACAAAAAGGTATCTATATCACATATGATAACTCTTGTATCACTTTGGATGCATTGACTCTTAAGTTGAATGGAATTTAACATAATCAATCTACTCCAAAACCAACAAATAAATGGATAAAGTAAAACAATAAGCTGACACATAAAACTTCCATACAACTTCATCTTAAAAGAGTAATGGGAAAATCGTATGTGGCATCACATGGTGCCACATAACTGCCCTCCATCAGCTTAATAATAATAAAAAGGAAAAGTTTGTAAATATCCAAACTATGCAGGAGATTTTTCACTTGCTTATTTAAATCTTGTCTACTGAGAGTCATATCTTTCTCCCTTTTTTTTTTTTTACAGAAGAAAGGTCGGGTGCATGGATGAATGCCTTGCCTTGCATAATTGGTACTAAATATTATAAAATTCAAGGGAATAGACTGGAGATCCATTTCAATTATTAGTCTTCAATAACACTATAATTGATTAAAGGGATGAAATAAATATTTTCCAAAAATATGTTGGTATATTCTCTCAAGAAAAGTGGGGTTTAGTTGCACGCACTTCAAGGCGTGATAGTGCCATGAACATCTCAAGTAAGAAACATATGGAAATCGATGGACACTGCTACTGAACGACTCTTAGATTCAAGTACAAAAATTGCTTATCAAACTTAAGCTTCATAACTGCTTTTTCACATTCTTCCAATTTCTTAGCAGCATCAGGATCATTGGGACAAATTTTATTGAGCTAGATTACAAAGAAATAAACCTCATTAATCAAACCCCAAGTAATTATCTAAATGAGAAGTAAATTGCAGGCTGAAACTAACAAGGAGAAGAACATCAATATACCAGTGTCCTCCACATTGATTTTCACATACCCAGACCTATCCTTTTTTTTTTTTTTTTTGCACAGGAAGGACAGGCACTTGATATTCCTTGAGTCCAAATACTGTTAATATAAATCAAAAAGGTGATATTAAACATGTGAGCCATGATGGAGAACAAGATAAACAACTAAAACAGACCCACAAAACAAAAAAATAATACAAAAGTTTAGGGCAGCTTAACGAGATTTTTTGTCTCCAATTAGGAAACTTATTCCCTTTCATTTGTGTTGTTCAGCTACTTCACGGTACTTAGATTTCAAAGAATCGACAGCTTCTGTAGTATTCTTTAGAAAAAATATAGCCTACACAACAAAAACAGAAAAATATTTATTAAACCTCATTACTTTATCCACGAAAAATATTCATTTTGAATCCACAGAAAATAAAATCCAATTGTTTGCATGAAAGATAACAATGAAATTATTAAGATCATTATAGTGTTATATAATTGAAAACTTTAGCTTTTGCTTTCAAGGGTGATTTAAGAGAGGAAATTGACAAGAACTAGATAAAAGTAAGACATTTATTTATTGAACAACAGAAAAGCAAGCTCGAAACATTAGTGCACAATTAGTTGAATACAGAGAATGGAAACAATTCTTCAACTAAAAAGAACGTTTCTCACAACATATCCTGTCACGTTACCTTATCATTAGAACTAGAGAAGAAAAGCCATGCTCCATGAAGACCAGTTCATATCACTCCTTTTTCAAAAATTATGTATAAGAAAATGTACAATACATGAAAATTTGAAGACAGATTCAACAACCCATCCCTTGAGGCCTTCTTTACCCATCACAGTCCAAAATACGTCTAAAATGCGTTTTCTTTACAAAACTTGGAAGCTTAGAATTGTACGTTAAGGTTGTCAAATCTATGGAGATCAAAATAAGTTCTACTTCTCAAGAAAATATCTTCTTCCATCTACCGAGCCCAGAATGTGTTTATGAATTATCAAACGACAAAGTAGATTTACTAAATCAATTAAGACCTGAAATTAAAACCACGAAAACTAATATGCATTTTTACATCCTTTATTCAAATAACAACAAACACAAGTAAAAGCAAAAAACATAAACACCCAATTTCCTATAAAAAAGATACCATCTTACAGTAATTCAAAGCAAAGAAAAAAAAACCAAAATTTACAAGAATTGGCAGAATCAAGTCCACATCCAACATATAACACATACAAAATTTAGCCAAACCCCAATTTTCAAGAGAGTAAAAAGATGAGAAGTGAGTAATTTGAACTTGTTAAACATAAACAACAGCAGAAAACAGAAGCAAAAGCCGGAAAAGACCTGAAATGGAAAGCTAAAAACAGAAAGAGAAGAACAACAACAAGAAGAAGTTACTAAATTTCCATCAAAACTGACGCAGTTGCCGAAAGTCCTCTGCAAATTCCAGCTCAAAAAGACCCATGAAAAATTTAGAAAAAACCCACAATAGTAGATCAATGAACATAAACCACTAAAACCCCAAAAAGTTCAACAAAAAACTATAGTCTACTACTACATAAGTCTATTAAGATTTAAGAACAACCTAAAAAAAACAAAGATTGAAACCATATAAACTAAAGAAGCGGCTTTTCAATCTAAAAAGCTCCTTACCAATTGAATTTCTCACTCTTCTTCCTTTTTCAAAACTGCCCATTTCATAAAAACCCTCTCATTTCCTCTCCTAAACCTAACCCTCTCCCAGTCGAAGGTTAGCCTAAGCTTATCTTAGGCTTTTTCGCTAATTTTCCTTAATAACTCAAATGAAATTATAAGAAAGAAACAATCAAAGGAAAGAAAAACAGAAGATCTGGACGAAATTGGAATAAAGGGAAAGAAAAATGGAGTTTTTTGTTTGGAAGAAATTGAAAAACACTCACGCGGATGAGAAGAGCAAGGGTTTTGCGAAACTTTTCGCGTTCTTTGCGAAGTGAAGGGGCGAAATTTTGTGTTAATTGAAATGGGAAGAAAAGGCGTTTTTTTAAATTCAATCACCTGATGGGTAAATATCGTCAAGTAAAAATAAATTATACTTGACGGAGAAAAACCCTCGAGTGTGTAATAAAAAATAAAAAAAAATTCTTCAATATTTCTCTATTTGTTTATTCTTCACAGTTTTTAACATTACCTGACGGTTTTGTATAAAACCTTGAATTAATGTAAAATAAAAAGTGTCAAATAAAGTCATTTTTGTAGTAGTGAACATTTCTTCAAATGAGCCCATCTTATACCTAGACATGCATTTTAGGTCGAACTTTGGTCCATTTTGGAAAAGCTATAGCACTGGTCGATTTTCGTCCGTTTTGGTGCGCACATAAATCGTACCTCAAGTTTCACTCTTAGTGACCTATATAGTTCATGTAAATTTGTCAGAGACATGTTAAAGGTCAAGGATGCACATTTCTGAGCCAAGAATCCAAGAACTATGTGTTGTAGAACAAAAATACCAAAAGAAAATCGTTGCTGGTCACTTTATTCCCCAAAGCAGATACCGAGTCTGAGACGTCTTTTGTTGATTATTTTTGGGCAAAACTTCAACATTCCTACAAATGAGTCCATTTTATACCTAAAAATGCATTATTGGTCGAACTTTGGTCCATTTTCAAAAAGTTATACCACTGGTGGATTTTCGTCCGTTTTGGTCTGCACATTTGTCCTACCTCAAGTTTCACTCTTAGTGACTTATATTGTTCACGCAAATGTGTCAGAGACATGTTTAGGGTCAATGACGCACATTTTTTAGCCATGAATCCCTTAACTATGAGGTGTAGGACGAAAATACCAAAGGAAAACCGTTGCTGGTCAGTTTGTTTTCCAAGGTAGATATCGAGTTTGGGACGTCTTTTTTAAATTATTTTTTTGAAAAACATAAAAATTACTCCAAATGAGCCGGTGTTATAGCTAGAAATGCATTTTAGGCCGACCTTTGGTCCAATTTTTTAATGCTAAAGTGCTTGTGGATTTTCGTCTTTTTTGGTCCGCACTTTAGTCCTACCTCAAGTTTCTCTCTTCGCGACCTATATAGTTCATGAAAATGTGTCAGAGACATTTTAAGGGTCATCGACGTTGTGAGGCAAGAATTCCTGAACTACGGGGTGTAGGATGAAAATACAAAAGAAAAATCAATGCATGTCATTTTATTCCCCAAAGCAGAAACTGAGTCTGGGACGTCTTTGGTCGTTTATTTTTAAAACAAACTTCGACATTCCACCAAATGAGCCCATTTTATACCTAGGAATGCATTTTCAGTAGAACTTTGGTCCATTTTTAAAAAGTTATACCACTGGTCGATTTTCGTCCATTTTTGTTCGCAAATATGTCCTACCTCATGGTCCACTCTTAGTAACCTGTATAGTTCATGAAATGTGTCACACACATGTTTAGGGCCAAGTACGTGCATTTCTGAGCCAAGAATCCCTGAACTATGGGGTGTAGGACGAAAGTACTAATGGAAAATCGTTGCTGGTCACTTTGTTCCCCAAAGTAGAAACCGAGTATGAGACGTCTTTAGTAAATTGTTTTTTGGAAAAACTTAAAATTTACTCTAAATGAGCTAGGTTTGTAGCTAGAAAAGCATTTTAGGCCAAACTTTGGTCCATTTTTTGAAAGGTATAGTATTGTGGATTTTCGTCCGTTTTGGTTCGCACGTTAGTCCTACCTAAAGTTTCTCTCTTCGCGACCTATACAGTCATGAAAATGTGTCAAAGACATGTTTAAGATCATGGATGCTCGTTTTTTAGGCAAGAATCCCTTAACTACGGGTTGTACGGCGAAAATACCAAAGGGAAATCGTTGCAGGTCATTTTGTTCTCCCAAGCAAAAACTGAGTCTAGAATGTCTTTGGTCGTGTATTTTTTGAAAAAACTTCAACATTCCTCCAAATGATTCCATTTTATACCTACAAATCCATTTTAGGTCGAACTTTGATCCATTTTTAAAAAGTTATACCACTGGTCGATTTTCGTCCATTTTGGTCCGCACTTTAGTCCTACCTCAAGTTTCACTCTTTGCGACCTATATAGTTTATGCAAATGTGTTAGAGACATGTCTAGGGAAAGGAACTTGCATTTTAGGTCGAACTCTTGTCCATTTTTCGAAAGCTATTGAACTGGTGGATTTTCGTTCGTTTTGGTCCGCACGTTAGTCATACATAAATTTTCTCTCTTCTCGCCCTATATAGTTCATGAAAATACGTCAAATATACGATTAGGGACATAAACACGCATTTCTGAGGCATGAACCCCTGAACTATGGGGTGTAGGACAAAAATACCAAAGGAAAATCGTTGCTGGTCACTTTGTTTCCCAAAGCAGAAACCGAGTATGGGACGTCTTTGGTAAATTATTTTTGGAAAAACTTTAAATTTACTCTAAATGAGTACGTTTTATAGTTAGAAATGCATTTTAGGCCGAACTTTAGTCCATTTTTTGAAAGCTATAGTACTGGTGGATTTTCGTCCGTTTTGGTTTACACGTTAGTCCTACCTAAAGTTTCTCTCTTCGCGACCTATATAGTTATGAAAATGTGTCAAAGACATGTTTAAGGTCATGGATGCGCGTTTATGAGGCAAAAATCTCTTAACCACTAGGTGTACGATGAAAATTTCAAAGGGAAATCGTTGAACGTCATTTTGTTTTCCAAAATAGAAACTGAGTCTGGGACGTCTTTGGTCGTTTATTTTCGAGAAAAACTTCAACATTCCACCAAATGATTCCATTTTATACCTACAAATGCATTTTAGGTCGAACATTGGTCCGTTTTTAAAAAGCTATACCACTGGTCGATTTTCTTCCGTTTTCGTCCGCACATTAGTCCTACTACAACTTTCACTCTTCGCGACCTATATAGTTCATGCACATGTGTTAGAGACATGTTTAGGGTCAGGGACTTGAATTTCTGAACCAAGAATCCCTAAACTATGGGGTGTAGGACGAAAATACCAAAGGAAAATCGTTGTTGGTCACTTTGTTCCCCAAAGCAGAAACCGAGTCTGGGACATCCTTGGTAAATTATTTTTCGGAAAACTTAAGAATTGCTCCAAATGAGTCCGTTTTATAGTTAGAAATGCATTTTAGGCCAAACTTTGGTCAATGTTTCGAAAGCTATTGTACTAGTGGATTTTCGTTCGTTTTGGTCCGAGCGTTAGTCCTACCTAAAGTTTCTCCCTTCGCGACCTAAATAGTTCATGAAAATGTGTCAAAGACATGTTTTGGGTCATAATGCGCATTTCTGAGCCAAGAATCTCTTAACTACGGGATGTACGACGAAAATACAAAAGGGATATCGTTGCAGATCATTTTGTTCCCCTAAGAAGAAGCTTATTCTCAGACGTCTTTGGTCGTGCATTTTCGGTAAAAACTTCAACATTCCTCCAAATGAGCCCATTTTATACTTAGAAATGCATTTTAGGTCGAACTTTGGTCCATTTTAAAAAAGCTATACCACTGGTCGATTTTCGTCTGTTTTGGTCCGCATATTAGTCCTACCTCAAGTTTCACTCTTATCGACCTATATAGTTAATGCAATTGTGTCAGAGACATGTTTAGGATCAAGGACGCGCATTTCTGAGCCATGAATGTCTGAACTATGGGGTGTAGGACGAAAACACCAAAGGGAAATTGTTACTGGTCAGTTTGTTCCCCATAGAAGAAACTGATTATGGGACGTCTTTTGTAAATTTTTTTTGGAAAAAACTTAAAAGTTACTCCAAATGTGCCCGTTTTATAGTTAGAGATGCATTTTAGGTCGAACTTTGGTCCATTTTTCGAAAGGTAGAGTACTGGTGGGTTTTCGTCCGTTTTGGTCCACCCGTTAGTCCTACCTCAAGTTTCTCTCTTCGCGACCTATGAGGCAAGAATCCTTGAACAACGGGGTGTAGGACCAAAATACCAAAGCGAAATCGTTGCAGGTCATTTTGTTCTCCAATGCAGAAACTGAATCTGAGATGTCTTTGGTCGTTTTTTTTTTTTTGGTAAAAACATCAACATTCCAGCCTGTCACTTTGTTCCTCAAAGAAAATACTAAAGGGAAATCGTTGCTTGTCACTTTGTTCCTCAAAGAAGAAATCCAGCGTGGAACGTCTTAGCTAAATTTTTTTTTTCGAAAAACTTAAAAATTACTCCAAATGATAAAGTTTTATAGCTAGAAATGCATTTTATGCCGAACTTTGGTCCATTTTTTCAAAGCTATAGTACTAGTGGATTTTCGTCCATTTTAGTCCCAACGTTAGTTCTACCTCAAGATTCTCTCTTCGCGACCTATATAGTTCATGCAAATGTGTCACAGACATGTTTAGGGTCATGGACATGCGTTGCTGAGGCGATAATCCCTGAATTACAGGGTGTAAGACGAAAATGCCAAATGGAAATCGTTTAAGGTCATTTTGTTCCCCAAAGTAGAAACTTAGTCTGGGACGTCTTTGGTCGTTTATTTTTTGGAAAAACTTCAACATTCCTCAAAATGAGCTCATTTTTAACCTTGAAATGCATTTTAGGTCAAACTTTGGTCGATTTTTAAAAACCTATACCACTAGATGATTTTCGTACGTTTTGGTATGCACATTAGTCCTACATCAAGTTTCACTGTGTCCCAAGACATGTTTAGGGTCAAAGACTCGCATTTCTGAGCAAAGAATCCTTGAACTATGGGGTGTAGGGCAAAAATATGAAAGGTAAATCATTGCTGGTCACTTTGTTCCCCAAAGCAGAAACCAAATCTTTGACGTATTTGCTAAATTATTTTTGGTAAAAACTAAAAAATTATTCCAAATGAGCCCGTTTTATAACTTCAAATGCATTTTAAGCCGAACTTTGGCCCATTTTTTGAAAGCTATAGTATTGGTGGATTTTCGTCCGTTTTGGTTCGCACGTTAGTCCTACCTCAAGTTTTTCTCTTTGCGACCTATATGGTTCATGAAAATGTGTAAGAGACATGTTTAGGGTCATAGACGCGCATTTCGGAGGCCAAAATTCCTGAACAATAGGGTGTAGGACAAAAATACAAAGGGAAAATCGTTGTAGGTCATTTTGTTCCATAAAGCAGAAACTAAGTCTAGGACGTCTTTGGTCGTTTATTACTGAGAAAAACTGTAACATTCCTCCAAATGAGCCAATTTTACACTTAGAAATGCATTGTTGGTCGAACTTTGGTCTATTTTGGTTATACCACCGGTCGATTTTCGTCCATTTTGGTTCGCAAATTAGCCCTACCTCAAGTTTCACTCTTCGCGACTTATATAGTTCATGAAAATTGGTTAGAGACATTTTTGTGTCAAGGACGCGCATTTCTGAGCCAAGAGTCCCTGAAATATAGGGTGTTGGTCGAAAATACCAAAGAGAAATCGTTGACAGTCACTTTGTTCCCCAAAGAAGAAGCAGAGTCTTGGACGTCTTTGGTAATTTCTTTTTTGGAAAAACTTTAATATTACTCAAAATGAGTCTGTTTTATAGCTAAAAATGCATTTTAGGGCGAACTTTGGTCCATTTTTTGAAAGCTATAGTACTGGTAAATTTTTCGTCCGTTGTGGTCCAGACGTTATCCTACCTCAAGTTTCTCACTTCGCGATCTATATAGTTCATGAAAATGTGTCAGAGACATGTTTAGGGTCATGGACGTGTGTTTCTGAGGCAAGAAATCCTTAACTAACGGGTGTAAGACAAAAATACAAATGAAAATCGTTGAAGGTCATTTTGTCTCCAAAGCAGAAACTTAGTCTGGTACGTCTTTGGTCGTTTATTTTTGTGAAAAACTTCAACATTCGTCAAAATGAGCCAATTTTATACCTAGAAATGCATTTTAGGTCCAACTTTGGTCCATTTTTAAAAAGCTGAACAACTAATTGATTTTCGTCTACCTCAAGTTTAACACTTAACGACCCATATAGTTCATGAAAATGTGTCCCGAGACATATTTAGGGTCAAAGACAAGCATTTCTTAGCCAAGAATCCCTAATCTATGGGGCGTAGGATGAAAATACCAAACGGAAATATTTGCTGGTCACTTTGTTCCACAGAGTAGAAACCGAGTCTGCGTCATCTTTGGTAAATGAGTTTTGGGAAAAAACTTAAAAATTACTCCAAATGGGCCTATTTTATAGCTATAAATGCATTTTAGGCCGAACTTTTGTCCACTTTTCGAAAGCTATAGTATCAGAGGATTTTCGTTCGTTTTGGTCCACACGTTAGTCCTACCTCAAGTTTCTCTCTTTGTTACTTATATAGTTAGTGCAAATGTGTCAGCGACATGCTTAGCGTTATGGACACGCGTTTTTGGGTCAAGAATCCCTGAACTACGTGGTGTCAGACAAAAATACCAAAGGGAAATCGTTGCGAGTCATTTTGTTCTCCAAAGTAGAAACTGAGTCTTAGATGTCTTTAGTCGTTTATTTCTGCGAAAAACGTCAACATCCCTCCAAAAGAGCCCATTTTATACCCAAAAATGCACTTTAGGTCGAACTTTTGTCCATTTTTAAAAAGTTATACCACTGGTCGATTTTTGTATGTTTTGGTCTGCACATTCGTTCTACCTCAACTTTCACTCTAAGCAACCTATATAGGTATGCAAATGTGTCAGAGACATGTTTAGGGTCAGTGATGCACATTTTTTAGCCAAGAATCCCTTAACTATGAGGTGTAGGACGATAATACCAAAGGGAAATCATTGGTGGTCACTTTTTTCCCTAAAGAAAAAATCGAATCTTTGACGTCTTTGCTAAATTATTTTTGGGAAAAACTAAAAAATTACTCAAAATGAGCCTGTTTTATAACTTGAAATGCATTTTAAGCCGGACTTTGGTCCATTTTTTGAAAGTTATAGTATTGGTGGATTTTCGTCAATTTTGGTTTGCACGTTAGTCCTACCTCAAGTTTCTCTCTTTGGGACCTATATGGTTCATGAAAATGCGTCAGAGAAATGTATAGGGTCATAGACGCGCATTTTTGAGGCCAAATTTCCTGAACTACAGGGTGTAGGACAAAAATAGAGAGGGAAAATCGTTGTAGCTCATTTTGTTCCATAAAGCAGAAAATAAGTCTAGGACTTTTTTGGTCATTTATGTTTTGGGAAAAACATCAATCTTCCTCCAAATGAGCCAATTTAAAACGTAGAAATGCTTTTTAGGTCGAACTTTGGTCCATCTTTGAAAAGCTATACCACTGGTCGATTTACATCAGTTTTTGTCAGTACATTAGTCCTACCTCAAGTTTCCCACTTAGCGACCTATATAGTTCATGCAAATGTGTCAGAGACATGTTTAGGGTCAAGGATGCTCATTTCTGAGCCACGAATCCCTGAACTATGGGCTGTAGGACGAAATACCAAAGTGAAATCGATGCTGGTCACTTTGTTCACCAAAGCCAAAACCGAGTCTGGGACGTCTTTGGTAAATTATTTTTGAGAAAAACTTAAAAATTACTCCACATGACCCGTTTTATAGCTTTAAATGCATTTTAGGCCAAACTTTGGTCCATCTTTCGAAAGCTATAGTACTAAAGGATTTTCGTTCGTTTTGGTCCGCACGTTAAGCCTACCTCAAGTTTCTCTCCTCGCGATCTATATAGTTCATGCAAATATGACACAGAATTGTTTAGGGTCCTGGATGCATGTTTCTGAGGCAAGAAACCATGAAGTACACGGTGTAGGACGAAATACCAAATGGAAATCATTGTAGGTCATTTTGTTTTCCAAAGCAGAAACTGAGTTTGGGACGTCTTTAGTCATTGATTTTTGGGAAAATCTTCAACATTCCTTCAAATGAGCACATTTTATACCTAGAAATGTATTTTGGGTAAAACTTTGGTCCATTTTTAAAAAGCTATACCACTGGTCGAGTTTCGTTCTTTTTGGTTCGCACATTCGTCCTACTACAAGTTCCACTCTTAGCGACCTATGTAGTTCATATAAATGTGTCAGACACATGTTTAGGCTCAAATATGAGCATTTCTGAGCCAAGATCCTTGAACTATGGGGTTTAGGACGAAAATACCAAAGGAAAATTTTTGCTTGTCACTATGTTCCCAAATGCACAAACCATGTTCTGGACGTCTTTTGTAAATTATTTTTGGGAAAAACTTAAAAATTACTCCAAATGAGTCCGTTTTATAGCTAAAAATGCATTTTAGGCTGAAGTTAGGTCCATTTTTCGAAAGCTATAGTATTGGTGGATTTTCGTCCGTTTTGGTCCGCAGGTTAGTCTTACCTCAAGTTTCTCTCTTCGTTACCTATAAAGTTCATGCAAATGTGTCAAAGACATGATTATGGATGCACGTTTGTCAGGCAAGAATCCCTCAACTATGGAGTGTAGGACAAAAATACCAAAGAAAAATCATTGCAGGTCATTTTGTTTCCCAAAGCAGAAATTGAGTATGGGATGTCTTTGGTCGATTATTTTGTGGAAACACTACAATATTCCTCCAAATGATCCCATTTTATACCTAGAAATGCATTTTAGAACGAACTTGGTCAATTTTTAAAAAGTTATACCACTGGTCGATTTTCGTGCATTTTGGTCCGCACATTAGTGCTACCTCAAGTTTCACTCTAAGCGACCTATATAGTTCATGAAAATGTGTTAGAGACATGGTTAGGGTCAAGGACGAGCATTTTAAACCAAGAATCCATGAACAATTGACTGTAGGACGAAATACAAAATTGAAATTGTTCCTGGTCAATTTGTTCCCCAAAGTAAAAACCAAGTCTGGGATGTTTTTAGTAAATTATTTTTTAGAAAAACTTAAAAATTACTGCACGTGAGCCCGTTTTATAGCTTGAAATACATTTTAGGCAAAACTTTGGTCCATTTTTATAAAGTTATAGTACTAGCGGATTTTTGCCCGTTTTTGTGCGCACGTTAAGCGTACCTCAAGTTTCTCTCTTCGCGACTTATATAGTTCATGCAAATGTGTAAGAGAAATGTTTAGGGTCATGGACACATGTTTCCGAGGCAAGAAATCATGAACTACACGGTGTAGGACGAAAATACCAAAGGGAAATAATAATAGGTTATTTTGTTTTTCAAAGCAGAAACTGAGTCTGGGACGTCTTTAGTCGTTGCTTTTGGGGAAAAACTTCATGCTTCCTCCAATTGAGCCCATTTTATACCTAGAAATGCATTTTCGGTCAAACTTTGGTGCATTTTTAAAAAGCTATGCCACTGGTCGAGTTTCGTCTGTTTTGGTCTGCACATTCGTCCTACCTCAAGTTTCACTCTTAACAACCTATATAGTTCATATAAATGTGTCAGACACATGTTTAGGGTCAAGTATGAGCATTTCTGAGACAGGAATCCCTTAATATGGGGTGTAAGACGAAAATACCAAAGAGAAATCGTTGCTGTCACCCAAGGCACAAACCCAGTTCTGGATGTCTTTGGTAAATTATTTAAGAGAAAAACTTAAAAATTACTCCAAATGAGCCTGTTTTATAGCTAGAAATGCATTTTAAGCCGAACTTTGGTCCCTTTTTTTAAAGTTATAGTACAGGTGGATTTTCGTCTGTTTTGGTCCGTACGTTAGTCTTACCTTAAGTTTCTCTCTTCGTGACCTATAAAGTTCATGCAAATGTGTCAAAGACATGTTTAGGATCATGGATGCACGTTTCTCAGGCTTTTTTTAGCTCAGAATCTATGAACTATGGGGTGTATGACAAAGATACCACAGGGAAATCGTTGCTGGTCACTTTGTTCCCCCAAGAGGAAACTGAGTCTGAGATGTTTTTGGTAAATTACTTCTGGGAAAAACTTAAAAATTACTCCAAATGAGCTTTTTTTATAGCTAGAAATTAATTTTAATTCAAACATTGGTCCATTTTTCGAAAGCTATAGTAGAGAGGGTCTTTCAACAGTTTTTGTTCGCACGTTTGTCCTACCTTAAGTTTTTCACTTCAAAACCTATAAAGTTCATGCAAATGTGTCAGAGACATGTTTAGGGTCATGGACGCACATTTCTGAGCCAAGAATCTTTGAACTATGGGGTGTAGGACGAAAATACCAAATGTAAATCTTTGCATGTCATTTTGTTCTTCAAAGCAGAAACTATGTCTGGGACGTCTTTGGTCGTTTATTTTTTGAAAAAACTTCAAAAATTACTCCAAATCCCTCAACTATGGGATGTAGGACAAAATTACCAAAGGTAAATCATTGTTGCTCACTTTGTTCCTCATAAAAGAAGTGAGTCTGGGAGGTCTTTGGGAAATTAATTTTTCAAAAGACTTCAAAAATTACTCCAAATGAGCTTGTTTTATGGCTAGAAAATCATTTTAGGCATAACTTTGGTCCATTATTCGAAATTTATAGTTTTGATGAATTTTCGTCCGTTTTTGTCCGCACGTTAGTTCAACCTAAGGTTTCTCTCTTCGCGACCTATATAGTTCATGAAAAATGTGTCAGAGACATGTTTAAGGTCATGGACACGCAATTCTAAGACAAGAATCCTTGAACTATTGGGTGTAGGATGAAAATACCATAGAGAAATCTTTGTAGGTCATTTTGTTCCCCAATGTAGAAACTGAGCAGGATGTCTTTGGTTGTTTATATTTGGGAAAAACTTCTACAATTTACGAAAATATCCCGTTTTATACCTAGAAATGCATTTTAGGTTGAACTTTGGAACATTATTAAAAAGTTATACCACTGGTCAATTTTCGTCGGTTTTGGTCGGCACTTTCGTCCTACCTCAAGCTTCACTCTTAGCGATCTATATAGTTCATGCAAATGTGTCAAAGAAATGTTTAGGGTCAAGGAGCGCATTTCTGAGCAAAGAATCCCTAAACTATAGGGTGTAGGACAAAACTAGCAAAGGGAAATCGTTGATGGTCATTTTGTTCTCCAAAGCAGAAACCAAGTATGGGATGTCATTAGTAAATTATTTTTGGAATAAACTTCAAAATTACTCCTAATGAGCAAGTTTTATAGCTAGAAATGCATTTTAGGCCAAACGTCGGTCCATTTTTTGAATGCTATCGTAGTGGTCGATTTTTATCCGTTTTGGTCAGTACATTAGTCCTACCTAAAGTTTCTCTCTTCTCGATCTATATAGTTCAGGCAAATGTGTTAGGGACATGTTTAGGGCCATGGAAGCACGTTTCTGAGGCAACAATCTTTGAACTACGGGATGTAGGACGAAAATACCAAAGAAAAATCGTTGTTGGTCACTTTGTTCCCAAAAGCAGAAACCGAGTCTCAAACGTCTTTGGTCGTTTATTTTTGTGAAAGTTTTCAACATTCCTTTAAATGAGCCCATTTAATACTTAGAAATGAAGTTTAGGTCGAACTTTGGTCCATTTTTAAAAAGCTATACCACTGGTCGATTTTTGTCCGTTTCGGTTCGCATATACATCCTACCTCAATTTTCACTCTTAGCGACCTATATAGTTAATGCAAATGTGTCAGAGACATATTTAGAGTCAAGGACGCGCATTTCTAAGTATAAAATCCTTGAACTCTGGCGTGTAGGACGAAAATACCAAAGGGTAATTGGTTCTTGTCACTTTGTTCTACAAAGCAGAAACCGAGTCTAGGATGTCTTTGGTAAATTATTTTAGGGAAAAACTTAAAAATTACTCAAAATGAGCCCGCTTTAATGCTAGAAATGCATTTTAGGCGAAACTGTGGTCTATTTTTCGAAAGCTATAGTACTGGTAGATTTACGTCCATTTTGGTCTGCACGTTAACCGGACTTCAAGTTTCTCTTTTCGCGACCTATATAGTTCATGCAGATGTTTTAATGACATGTTTGGGCACATGGATGCATGTTTCTGAGGCAAGAAATCCTAAACTACGGGATGTAGGACGAAAATACCAAAGGAAAATCGTTGCAGGTAATTTTGTTCTCCAAAGAAGAACTGAGTTCGGGACGTCTTTTATCGCTTATTTTTTGGAAAAACTTACACATTCCTCCAAACGAACCCATTTTCAACCTAGAAATGCATTTTAGATCGAACTTTGGTCCATTTTTAAAAAGCTATACCACTGGTCGACTTTCGTCCCTTTTGGTCTGCACATTCGTCCTACCTCATGTTTCACTCTTAGAAACCTAAATAGTTCATGCAAATGTGTCAGAGACATGTTTAGAATCAAGGACGCGCATTTCTAAGCCAAGAATACCTTAACTATGGGGTGTAGGACAAAAATACCAAACGAAAGTCGTTGTTGGTCACTTTGTTCCCCAAAGTAGAAACCGAGTCTATAACGTTTTTGGTAAATTATTTTTGAAAAAAACTTAAAAGTTAGTCCAAATGAGCCAATTTTATACCTAGAAATGCATTTTATGTCGAACTTTTGTCCATTTTAAAAAATTTATACCACTGGTCGATTTTCGTCTGTCTTGGTCCGCACATTGGTCCTACCTGAAGTTTCACTCTTAGCGACCTATATATTTCATGCAAATGTGTCATAGACATGTTGAGGGTCAAGAATGTGTATTTCTTAGCCAAGAATCTTTGAACTATGGGGTGTAGGACGAAAATATCAAAGGAAAATCCTTGCTGGTCACTTTGTTCTCCAAAGTAGAAACCGAGTCTCGGACGTCTTTGGTAAATTATTTTAGGGACAAACTTAAAAATTATTCCAAATGAGCCCAAGTTTCTCATGTGTTAGGACGAACTTTATTCCATTTTCTGAAAGTTATAGTACTGGTGGATCTATAGTACTTTAGTCCTATCTCAAGTTTCTCCCTTCGCGACCTATATAGTTCATGCAAATGTGTTAGAGACATGTTTAGGGTCAAGGACGCGTGTCACACCCTCTCCCAGACTCTCTACTCTTAGCCTAGGAGACGGCGTGAAGCCAGCAAATCTCAAACTTAACTTAATTACGATTTAAACAATACCAATAACTTAAAAAGTGCGAAATAAACTTAATGCAGAAACAAAATTTTAAACTTAACACCTAACAACAGAAACTAAACGAATATGTTATACATAGTGCATCCCATACTATCTTATACAACCCATCTCACTGTATCAAAACTTATTATAATAGTAACATGCATGATTTAGTACTAACGTACAATAGTACTAAAACTTCTCGAGTAGCAGACAGTTTGTGGTAAGTCAGGCTCCGGGATCACGATCTCTACCAGGAAAGTGGGAAAACAATTTGAAAGAATGAGCTAAAACGCTCAGTGAGTGATGCTTAAATAAATAATACTTAAAACATATATATAGCATAACTTGAAATCTTCGACTAAGAAATTTTCATAAATCAAATCATAACTGAAACTATAAATCACGGTTTAAACTGAAAACACTTGAAATGTGCTTGCACGATACTTATCAGTAAACCATGGTAAAACTATGCACAAATGAAATCATGCTAAAATATGAATAACTGAAAATCTGTAAGGGATGTGTATCAAACTGAACTACGCAGTAGTGGAGAAAACCCAGCACTAGCTACGTCTTTGTCGTAGTGGAGTAATCTCACACTAACGACAGCTATATCTACGCTGTGGTTGGATCAGGACCAACGACGTCTTCGCCGAGGTGGAGCCAGTTCAACACAACGATGGTATCCTACGTTATAGTGGGACTAGAAACTATAATGCCTTTGCCAAAGTGGGGCGAACCCAACACTTAGGCAGTGAAACTACGTTACAGTGAGGCCAACAACTGCAACGTCTTTGCCATGTTGGAGTAATCTAAACACCATGACAGCGCATAACTACGAAGTAGCGGAGCCATCGCCCACAACGTCTTTGCCTTGGTGGGCCGAACCCTCACGCAAGGCAGTGCATACCCTAGTGTGCACACCTAGTAATATAGCCTAAGGCCCATATGGATACACATGCTTAAAAACAAGTCATCGTAAAACTTGCAAGTCACATAAAACATATCATCATCTCAAATCATTTCTATCATAAAAGTCGTAGTACTCGAAATCATGCTTAAAAATCACTTATAACATGGTGGAAATCTCATAGAAACATTAAATCATCATAACTCATGATTTCGAGAAACCTCGTAAAACATGCAAAACATGCTTCTTTCGTAAACAGTAATGAAAATCATCAAAATCATCTCAATAAAGATAAACAGGGCTGAACATATTATAAAACATGCTTCTTTCGTAAACAGGCATTGCCTCGAAAACGTGTCAATATAATACTATTATATTCAAACTATCGAAAATACCTTAAAATACTTAAATCAAGCTTCAAACAAGTTACCGTGTGAATGTATACCAAAAAATATTAACAACATGTTTTTTCTGAAATTTTTAAAATTTTGCAAATTCTCGAAAAACGTGTTCCTATCATTATTTTAATATTAAAATATTAAAAATAATACTATCACTCACAAAGTTGATGGGCTATCCCTGGCTCGTAAATTTTCCCGATCCCCAAAATCTCCTGAAAAATAAATTTAGAATAGACCCTTAAATCACTTGGCAAGAAAACCGAGGAAAACCGAATTTTCTTTAATTTTCTTTTTTAATTAATTCTTTTCCCCTAAAATACTATATATATAAATATAATTATATATATATTTCCTATTGCCTACGAAAAACTTGCGAAAAGATAATAGAAATGCTAACACACGCCTTGGGTCTCCTTAAATATACACATATAATAATAATAATAATAATAATAAATATATTACTTCACCTGTACAGCCCCACGGGAAGATGATTAATTCCATTAAAGACCTACTATGACGGACAAAAGATGATAGTCAACAAAAAGTCAACTGCATCTTCAACCTTTCATTTTACTTCCCTTATAATTTTCAGATTTTCGGGCACAACTCCGGCATAACTCCGGCGAGCCAATTCTTTCAATCTACTAATAATTAGAGGCTCTAACCTATAACAAACGATTTCTACATGAGTCTACTTGCTTACCTCAAATTTTTAGCTTTAAACTCCTCGTGGATAGCTCAAAAATCGTCTCTAGAAGTCCACTTGCTCAGTTTTCCAGCAAGCTTAAATTCGAGAATTAAAACTTCGATTTCTTTCTACACAAACCAAATAAACTCAATTCCTTTTACAGAACTTTAAATGAACTATCAGTCTAGCTTAGCTCCAAGTTGGAGATCTTAACTCGGCCTTTAGACGGGAAAATTAATTTTCAAAGTTTTGGGTCCTGTTTTCTCGTTTTCAAGCTACCCGACTTCCTTTTCCTTCAAATTCAGTGGTCTTTTCGGCCAAATCTCTTCAAATTGAACTGTCCATCAGCTTCCTCTCTATTTTCTACACTATTTAGACACAAAGTTCGTCCAAATTGGTTGAGAATTGACTTCAATTTCACAGTTCTTCTCACTATGCTCAACATAAAATTTTCCCATAAATTTTATGTTATTGCTCTCGGGTTCTTCTCATTTTCCTTCAATTCTTTCTTCTCCTCCTCCACTCTCTTATTCAATTTACTCAATATACAACAATTACCACCTTTTCTACATCCAATTGGATGACTTGAAGGATTGATTTTTTAAAAAAATCAAAATCAAAAATCAAAATTTTCCTTCTTATCAAATAACTCTCGACACACCCTTCAAAAAAACAATTTCCTTTTTTTTTAACTAAATGATAAATACAACATAAATAATAAATAAATAAATACATTTCTTTTCCTTTTTCTTTTTCTTTTTCTTTTTATAAAATTATTATTATTAACTTTTTTTTAGAAAAATGCCAAGTAAATTACCACTTTGCCCTTGATGTAATTTAATTTTTAAACAAAATTACTAAAATGTCATTTCCAAAAATTTACTAAAATACCCTCCGATTGTTTTATTAATACTTTTACAACAAACAACTTAAATAAAAAAAAAGTCAGGTATTACAACTATCACCCCCTTTTGAAAATTTCGTCCTCGAAATTAAGAGAATAGCTACTCAAGTAAAGACGGATACTTCCTCCTAATCTGTTCTTCTATCTCCCATGTTGCCGCTTCCACTTCGTGATTCCTCCAAAGAACATTCACGAGCGAAATTATCTTGTTTCTCAATACTTGCTCTTTCCTATCAAGAATCCTGACTGGCACTTCCTCATATGTAAGTTCTCCAGTAAGTCTACTGGTTGCTCTGGTAACACATATGATGGATCCTGTACATACTTCCTCCGCGTCGACACATGGAAAACATCATGAATCCTTGCAAGTTCTGTAGGTAACTCAAGTCGATAGGCTACTGGCCCTACTCTTCCTGTAATCTGGTAGGGTCCAATATACCTAGGACTTAATTTACCTTTCCGTCCAAAATGAAGAACGCCTTTCAATGGAGATAAATTCAGAAATACCCTGTCACCAACCTCAAACTCTAGGTCCTTCCGCCTAACGTCAGCGTAGCTTTCTGTCTGTCTTGGACAGTCTATAGATTCTTCCTGATCAATTTCACTGCATCCGTTGTGATCTAAACTAACTCAGGGCCAAGTCTGGGACTTCTTTGGTAAATTATTTTTTAGAAAAATGTAAAAATTACTCCAAATGAGCCCGTTTTATAGCTACAAAAACATTTTTGGCCGAACTTTGGTCCATTTTTTGAAAGTTATCGTGCTGGTAGATTTTTGTCCATTTCGGTCCGCACGTTAGTCCTACTTCAAGTTTTTTTGTTTACGACCTATATAGTTCATGCCGATGTGTTAAAGACATGTTAAGGGCCATGGACCAGCGTTTCCCAGGCAAGAATCCTTAAACCACGAGGTATAGGACGAAAATACCTAAGGAAAATCGTTGCAGGTCATTTTGTTGCCTAAAACTAAAACTGAGTCTCACACGTCTTTGGTCGTTTATTTTTGTGCAAAACTTCAACATTCCTCCAAATGATCCTTTATACCTAAAAATAAATTTTCGGTCAAACTTTAGTTCATTTTTAAAAAGCTATACAAGTTCTTCCTGACATTAGTTCTTCCTCAAGTTTCAATCTTAGCGACCTATATTGTTCATGCAAATGTGTCAGAGACATGGTTAAGGTCAAGGATGCGCATTTGTGAGCCAATAATCCAAGAACTATGGGGTGTACGACGAAAATACAAAAGGAAAATCGTTGTTGGTCACCTTGTTCCCCAAAAAAAATCCGAGTCTGGGACGTCATTGGTAAACTATTTTAGGAAAAAACATAAAAATTACTCCAAATGAACCCGTTTTATAAGTACAAATGCATTTTAGGCTGAAGTTTCGTCATTTCGAAAGTTATAGTACTGGGGGATTTTCGTACGTTTTGGTCCGCACGTTAGTCCTACCTCAAGTGTCTCTCTTCGCGACCTATATATTTCATAAAAATGTGTCCAAGACATGTTTAGAGTCATAGATGCACGTTTCTAAGGCAAAAATCCCTAGACTACGAGGTGTAGGACGAAAATACAAAAAGAAAATCGTGGCAGGTCATTTTGTTCCCCAAAGCAGACACTGAGTTTGGGACGTCTTTGTTCGTTTATTTTTTGGAAAAACTTCATACCTATAAATGCATTTTTGGTCGAACTTTGCTCCATTTTAAAAAAAAACTATACCACTGGTCGAATTTTTTCCGTTTTGGTCTGCACATTCGTCCTACCTCAAGTTTCAGTCTTAGCGACATATATAGTTCATGCAAATGGGTCAAAGACATGTTTAGGGTCAATGACGCACATTTCAGAGCCTTGAATCCTTGAACCATGGCGTGTAGGACGAAAATATCAAAGAGAAATCGTTGCTGGTGACTTTTTTCCCCAAAGGAGAAACCGAGTCTGGGACGTCTTTGGTAAATTACTTTTGCGAAAAACTTAAACATTACTCCAAATGAGCCCGTTTTGTAACTAAAAATGCATTTATGGACAAACTTTGGCCCATATTTTGAAAGCTATAGTACTGGTGGATTTTTATCCATTTTGGTCGGCACGTTAGTCCTACCTCAAGTTTCTCTCTTCGCGACCTATATAGTTCATGAAAATGTGGCAGAGACATGTTTAGGGTCATGGACGTTAATTTCTGAGGCAAGAATCCCTGAGGGGTGTAGGATGAAAATACCAAAGGGAAATTGTTGTAGGTCATTTTTTTCCTCACAGCAAAAACTGAGTCTCAGACGTTTTTGCTCGTTTATTTTTGGAAAAAACTTCAACATTTCTCCAAATGAGCACATTTTATACGTAGAACTGCATTTTAGGTCGAACTTTGGTCCATTTTTAAAAAGCTATACCACAGGTGCATTTTCGTCTGTTTTGGTCCAGACATTCGTCCTACCTCAAGTTTCACTCCTAGCGACCTATATAGTTATGCAAATGTATCAGAGACATGTTTAGGGTCAACGACGCGTATTTCCGAAAAAAGAATCCCTGAAGTATGGGGTGTAGGACGAAATTACCAAAGGTAAATCGTTCTCGGTCACTATGTTCCCAGAAGTAGAAACCGTGTCTGGTACGACTTTGGAAACCGTTTTTTGTAAAAACTTAATAATTACTCCAAATGAGCCCGTTTTATAGTTAGAAATGCATTTTAGGCAAAACTTTGGTCCATTTTTCGAAAGCTATAGTACTAGTGGATTGTCATCCGTTTTGGTCTGCACGTTAGTCTTACCACAATTTTCTCTCTTCTGACTTATATAGGCATGCAAATGTGTCAGAGAAATCTTTAGGGTCATGGACGCGAGTTTCTAAGGCAAGAATCCCTAAACTACGACGTCTTGGATAAAAATACCAACGGAAAATAGTTGATGGTCACTTTGTTCCCCAAAGCAGAAACCGAGTCTGGGACGTGTTTGGTAAACTATTTTGGGTAAAAACTTAAAGGTTACTCCAAATGAGACCGTTTTATAGCTAAAAATGCATTTTATGCCAAACTTTGATCCATTTTTCAAAGCCATAGTACTGGTGAATTTTCGTCCGTTTGGGTCCGCACGTTAATCCTACCTCAAGTTTCTCGCACGACCTATATTGTTCATGCAAATGTGTCAGAGGAATGTTTACGGTCATGGACGCACAATTCTGAGGCTACTATCCTTTAACTACGAGGTGTATGACGAAAATACCAAACGAAAAATCATTGTAGGTCATTTTGTTCCACAAAGTATAAACTGAGTCTTGGATGCTTTGGTCATTTATTTTTGGGAAAACTTTAACATTCCTCAAAATGAGCCCATTTTATACCTTGAAATGCATTTTAGGTCGAACTTTTGTCCATTTTTAAAAAGCTATATATCACTGGTCATTTTTCGTCTGTTTTGGTCCACACATTCGTCCTTCCTCAAGTTTCACTTTTAGCGACATATATAGTTTAGGTCGAACTTTAGGGTCAAGGACAAGAATTTCTGAGCCTCGAATCCCTGAACTACGGAGTGTAGGACGAAAATACCAAAGAGAAATCGTTTCTGGTCACTTTGTTCCCCAAAAAAGAAACAGAGTCTGGGACATCTTTGGTAAATTATTTTTGTGAAAAACATAAAAAATAGATTGAAATGCATTTTCGGCAGAAACTTCGGTCCATTTTTCGAAAGCTATAGTACTAGTGGATTTTCGCCCATTTTGGTGCACACATTAGCCCATTTTAATGTCATGGACGCGCGTTTCTGAGGCAAGAATTCCTCAACTACGGGCTGTAGGACGAAAATACTAAAGGGAAATCGTTGCATGTCATTTTGATTTCCAAAACTGAAACTGAGTCTAGGACGTCGTTGGTCATTTATTTTTGGGAAAACTTCAACATTCCTCTAAATGAGCCCATTTTATTCCTAGAAATGCATTTTAGGTCGAACTTTGGTCCATTTTTAAAAAACTTTACCACTAGTCGATTTTCGTTCGTTTTTGTCCGCACATTAGTCCTACCTCAAGTTTAACTCATAGCGACCTATACAGTTCATGAAAATGTGTTAGAGACATGTTTAGGGTCAAGGATGCGCATTTCGAAGACAAGAATCGTTGTTGGTCACTTTTTTCCCCAAAGTAAAAACCGAGTCTGGGACGTCTTTGGAAAACTATTTTTGGGAAAAACTTAAAGGTTACTCCAAATGAGCCCGTTTTATATCTAAAAATGCATTTTATGCCAAACTTTGATCTATTTTTCGAAGCCATAGTGCTGGTGGATTTTCTCTCTTCATGACATATGTAATTCATTCAAATGTGTCAGAGACATGTTTAGGGTTGATGCAAGAATCCCTGAACTACGGGGTGTAGGACAAAAATATTAAAAGAAAATCATTGCAGGTCATTTTGTTCCCAAAGCAGAAATTGAGTCTAGGACGTCTTTGGTCCTTTAGTTTTAGAAAAACTTCAACATCTCTCCAAATGAACCCATTTTGTACCTAGAAATGCATTTTAGGTCGAACTTTCGTCCATTTTTAAAACAGTATACCACTGGTCGATTTTCGTTTGTTTTGTTCCGCACATTAGTCCTACCTCAAGTTTCACTCTTAGCGACCTATATAGTTCATGCAAGTGTGTCATAGACATGTATAAGGTCAAGGACGCGCATTTCTGAGGCAAGAATCTCTGAACTATGAGGTGTAGGATAAAAATATCAAAGGGAATCGTTGTATGTCCTCTTGTTCTCCAAAGCAGAAACTAAGTCTAGGACGACATTGGTCATTTATTTTTAGGAAAAACTTCAACATTCCTCCAAATGAGCCCACTTTATACCTAGAAATGCATTTCAGGTCAAATTTGGTCCATTTTTAAAAAACTATACCACTGGTCCATCTTCGTCCGTTTTGTTCCGCACATTAGTCCTACCTCAAGTTTCACTTTTAGTGACCTATATCGTTAATGCAAATGTGTCAGAGACATGTTTACAGTCAACGATGCGCATTTCTGTGCCACGAATCCCCGAAGTATGGGGTGTAGGACGAAAATACAAAATTGAAATCGTTGCTGGTCACTTTGCTCCCTAAAGAAGAGACCGAGTCTGGGACATCTTTGGTAAATTATTTTTGGGAAAAACTTAAAAATTTCTCGAAATGAGCCCGTCTTATATCTAGAAATGCATTTTAGGTCAAACTTTGGTCAATTTTTGGAAAGCTATAGTACTAGTGGATTTTAGTCCGTTTTGGTGCGAACGTTAGTCCTACCTCAAGTTTCTCTCTTCGCGATATGTATAGTTTGTGCAAATGTGTCAACGACATATTTAGGGTCATGGACGCACATTTATGAGGCAAGAATCTCTTAACTATGGGGTGTAGGATGAAAATACAAAAGGGAAACTGTTGTTGGTATCTTTGTTCCCAAAAGTAGAAACCGAGTCTGGGACGTCTTTAGTAAATTATTTTTGGGAAAACATAAAAACTACACAAATGAGCCCGTTTTATAGCTAAAATTGCATTCTAGGACGAACTTTGGTCTATTTCTTAAAAGCTATAGTACTTGTGGATTTTCGTCCGTTTTGGTATGCACGTTAGTTCTACCTCAAGTTTCTCTCTTCGCGACATATATAGTTAATGCAAATGTGTTGAGACAGGTTTAGGGTCATGGACACGTGTTTCTGAGGCAAGAATCCCTGAACTAGGAGATGTAGGTCGAAAATACCAGAGGAAAATCATTGCAGGTCATTATGTTCCCCAAAGTAGAAACTGAGAGTGGAAAGAATTTGGTCGTTTATTTTTTAGAAAAACTTCAACATTCCTCCAAATGAGCCCATTTTATACCTAGAAATAAATTTTGAGTCGAACTTTGTTTAATTTTTAAAAAGCTATACCATTGGTCCATTTTCGTCTAATTTGGTCCGTATATTAGTCCTACCTCAAGTTTCACTCTTAGCGACCTATTTAGTTTATGCAGATGTGTTAGAGACATGTTTAGGGTCAAGGACCAGCATTTCTGAGCCAAAAATCTCGGAACTATGGGGTGTAGGACGAAAATACCAAATAGAAATCGTTGCTGGTCACTTTGTTCTCCAAAGAAGAAACCGAGTCTGGTACCTCTTTGGTAAATTATTTTTGGGAAAGACATAAAAAATAATCCAAATGAGCTCGTTCTATAGCTAGAAATGCATTTCATGCCAAAATTTGGCCCATTTTTTGAAAGGTATAGTACTGGTGGATTTTCGTCCGTTTTGGTCCGCACGTTAGTCCTGCCTCAAGTTTCTATCTTTGCGACCTATACAGTTCATGCAAATGTATCAGAGACATGTTTAGGGTCATGGACGTGCATTTCTGAGGAAAGGATCCCTGAACTATTGGGTGTATGAAGAAAATGCCAAAAGAAAATCATTGTTGGTCTCTTTGTTTCTCGAAGCAGAAACTGTGTATGGGACCTTTTTGGTAAATTACTTTTGGGAAAAAAATAAAAATTAATCCGAATAAGACCAATTTATAGATAAAATTGCATTTTAGGCCGAACTTTGGTCTATTTTTAGAAAACCATAATACTGGTGGAATTAATTCAAAGTTTTTGGCCGCACTATAGTCGTACCTCAAGTTTCTTTCTTCACGACATGTGTAATTCATGCAAATGTGTTAGAGACATGTTTAGGGTCGATGCAAGGATCATTGAACTATGGGGTGTAGGACAAAAATACCAAAGGAAAATCGTTGCAGGTCATTTTGTTCCCCAAAGTAGAAACTGTGTCTGGGACGTCTTTGGTCGTATATTTTTGGAAAAAACTTCAATATTCCTCCAAATGAGCCTATTTTATACCTAGAAAGGCATTTTAGGTCGAATTGTGGTCAATTTTTAAAAAGATAAACCACTGGTCGATTTTCGTCCGTTTTAGTCCACACATTAGTCCAAAGTCAAGTTTCACTCTTAGCGACCTATATAGTTCATGCAAATATCTCAGAGACATGTTTAGGTTCATAGACGCACATTTCTAACCAAATAATCCTTTAACTATGGGGTGTAGGATGAAAATACCAAAGCCAAATCGTTGCGGATCACTTTGTTCTCCAATGCATAAATCGAGTCTGGGATCTCTTTTGTAAATTATTTTTGGGAAAAACATAAAAATTAATCCAAATGAACCCGTTTTATAGCAAGAAATGCATTTTAGACCGAACTTTGGTCCACTTTTCAAAAGCTATAGTACTTGTGGATTTTTGTCCATTTTCGTTCGCATGTTAGTCCTACCTCAAGTTTCTCTCTTCGCGACATATATAGTTCATGTAAATGTGTCAGATACATGTTAAGGGTCATAGACGCGCGTTCTAAGACAAGAATCCCTGAAATATGCGGTCTAAAACGAAAATACTAAACGAAAATCGTTGCAGGTCATTTTATTTCCAAAGAAGAAACTAAGTCTTGGACGTCTTTGGTCGCTTACTTTTAAGAAAAACTTCAAGATTCTTCAAAATGAGCCCATTTTATACCTAGAATGCATTTTAGGTCGAAGTTTGGTCTAATTTCAAAAAGCTATACCACTATTCCATTTTCGTCTGTTTTTGTCCGCACATTAGTCCTACGTCATGTTTCACTCTTATCGATCTATATCGTTCATTCAAATGTGTCAGAGACATGTTTAGAGTCAAGAATGCACATTTCTATGGCACAAATCCCTAAACTATAGGGTGTAGGACGAAAATACGAAAGTGAAATCGTTGCTGGTCAGTTTGTTCCTCAAAGCAAAAACCGAGTCTGGGACATCTTTCGTAAATTATTTTTGGGAAAAACTTAAAAATTGCTCGATATGAGCCCGTTTTAGAAAGCTATAGTACTGGTGGATTTGCATTCGTTTTGGTCTGCACGTTAGTCCTACCTCAAGGTTCTCTCTTCGCGACCTATATAGTTCGTGCAAATGTTTCAACGACATATTTAGGGTTATAGATGCGCATTTTTTAGACAAGAATCTCTGAATTACGGGGTGTAGAACGAAAATACCAAACGAAAAACATTGTTGGTCACTTTGTTCCCAAAAGCAGAAACTGAATCTGGGACTTCTTTAGTAAATTGTTTTTGGGAAAAACTTAAAAACTACACAAAATGAGCCCGTTTTATAGCTAAAAATGCATTATAGGTTGACCTTTGGTTTATTTTTTAAAAGCCATAAGACTTGTGGATTTTCGTCCGTTTTGGTCTGCACGTTAGTTCTACCTAAAGTTTCTCTCTTCACGACCTATATAGTTCAGGCAAATGTATCAGGGACATGTTTAAGATTATGGACGCGCGTTTCTGAGACAAGAATCCTGAACTACGAGATGTAGGTCGAAAATACGAAAGGGAAATCGTCGAAGGTCATTATGTTACCCAAAGTAGAAACTGAATGTGGAACGAATTTGATCATTTATTTTTTAGAAAAACTTCACCATTCCTCCAAATGAACACATTTTATACCTAGAAATATATTTTAGGTCGGACTTTGGTTAATTTTTAAAAAGCTATACCATTGGTCGATTATCGTTCGTTTTGGTCCGCACATTAGTCCTACATCAAGTTTCACTTTTAGCGACCGATATAGTTAATGCAAATATGTTAGAGGCATGTCTAGGTTCAAGGACACGCGTTTCAGAGACAAGAATCCCCAACTTATGGGGTGTAGGAGGAAAATACAAAAGGGAAATCGTTGTTGGTTACTTAGTTCCCCAAAGTAGAAACCGAGTTTGGGACGTCTTTGGTAAATTATTTTTGCAACAAACTTCAAAATAACTTCAAATGAGCCCATTTTATAGCTAAAAATGCATTTTACGCCGAACATTGGTCCATTTTTCGAAAGCTATAGTTTTGGTGGATTTTCGTCCGTTTTGGTCTGCAGGTTAGTCCTACCTCATGTTTCTCTCTTCACGATCTATATAGTTCATGCAAATGTGTCAGAGACATTTTTAGGGTCATGGACGCGCATTTCTGAGACAAGAATCCCTAAATTACAGGGTGGAGGTCGACAATACCAAAGGAGAATGGTTGCAGGTCATTTTGTTTCCTAAAGTAGAAACTGAGTATGGGACATCTTTGGTCGTTTATTTTTGGGAAAAACTTCAACACTTCTTCAAATGAGCCCATTTTATACCTAGAAATCCATTTTATGTCAAACTTTGGTCCATTTTTAATAAGCTATACCACTGGTCGATTTTCGTCTATTTTGGTCGGCACATTAGTCCTACCTCAAGTTTCTCTCTTACCGACCTATATAGTTCATGCAAATGTCTCAGAGACTTCTTTAGGGTCATGGTCGCGTCTTTCTAAGGCAAGGAACCATGAACTACCGGGTGTAGGACGAAAATACCAAAGAGAAATCGTCGAAAGTTATTTTGTTTCACAAAGCAGAAACTAAGTCTAGGACGTCATTGGTCGTTATTATTGGGAAAAACCTCAACATTCATAAAAATGACCCCATTTTATACCTAGAAATGCATTGTAGGTCGAACTTTGGTCAATTTTAAAAAGCTATACCACTGGTTGATTTTCGTCCGTTTTGCTCCGCACATTCGTCCTACCTTAAATTTCACTCTTAGCGACCTATATAGTTCAAGCAAATGTGTCAAAAACATTTTTAGGGTCAAGGATGCGCATTTCTGAGCCAGGAATCCCTTCACTATGGGGTGTAGGACGTAAATACCAATGGGAAATCGTTGCTTATCACTATGTTCCTCAAATCAGAAACTGAGTCTGGATGTCTTTGGTAAATTATTTTTGGGAAAACTTAAAAATTACTCCAATGAGCTCAGTTTATAGTAAGAAATGCACTTTAGGTTGAAATTTGGTCCATTTTTCGAAAGTTATACTAATGCTAGATTTCCGTCCGTAATGGTCCGCACGGTAGTCCTACCTAAAGTTTCTCTCATCGCAACCTATATAGTTAATGCAAATGTGTCAGAGACGTTTCGGGTCTTGTACACGCATTTCTGAGGCAAGAAAACCATAACTACGGGGTGTAGGATGAAAAAACCAAAGGGAAATCGTTGCAGGTCATTTTTCGTTCGTTTTGGTCCGCACGTTAGTCCTACCTCAAGTTTCTCTCTTCGCGACCTATTTAGTTCATGCAAATATCTCAGAGACATGTTTAGGTTCACAGACGGACATTTCTAAGCAAAGAATCCCTTAACTATAGGGTGTAGGACGAAAATACCAAAGGGAAATCGTTGCCAGTCCCTTTGTTACTCAAAGCAGAAACTGAGTCTGGGACATTTTTGGTAAATTATTTTTTGGGAAAAACATAAACATTTCTCGAAATGAGCTCGTATTATATCTAGAAATGCATTTTAGGCTGAACTTTTGTCCATTTTTAGAAAGCTATAGTACTAGTGGATTTGCGTCCGTTTTGGTCTGCACGTTAGTCCTAACTCAAGTTTCTCTCTTCGCGACCTATATAGTTGATGCCAATGTGTCAGAAACATATTTAGTGTCATGGCGCACATTTCTGAGCCAAGAATCCTTGAACTATTGGGTTTAGGACGAAAATAGCAAAGGAAAATCATTCTTGGTCACTTTGTTCCCCAAAGCAGAAACCGAGTATAGGATGTCTTTTGTAAATTATATTTGGGAAAAACTTAAAATTACTCCAAATAGGCCCGTTTTATAGCTAGAAATGCATCTTGGGACGTCTTTGGTCGTTTGTTTTTTAGAAAAACTACAACATTCCTCCAAATGAGCACATTTTATACCTAGAAATGCATTTTAGGTCAAACTTTTGTCCATATTTAAAATTTTAAACCACTGGTCGATTTTCGTCCGATTTGGTTCGTATTACCTCTACCTCAAGTTTCACTCTTAGCGACCTTTATTGTTCATGCAAATGTGTCAGAGACATGTTTAGGGTCAATGACGGACATTTCTAAGCCAATAATCTCAGAAGTATAGGGTGTAGGACGTAAGTATCAAAGGGAAATCATTGATGGTCACTTTGTTCCCCAAAGACGAAACCGAGTTTGGGAAGTCTTTGGTAAATTATTTTTGGGAAAAACTTCAAAAATACTACAAATGAGCGCGTTTTACAGCTAAAAATGCATCTTAGGCCGAACTTTGGTCCATTTTTCGAAAGCTATAATACTGGTGGATTTTCGTCCGTTTTGGTACGCACATTGGTCGTACCTCAAATTTCTCTCTTTGTGACCTATATAGTTCATGCAAATGTGTTAGAGACAAGTTTAAGGTCATGGATGCGTGTTTCTGAGCCAAGAATTTCTTAACTATGGGGTGTAGGACGAAAATAACAAAGGAAAATCGTTGCTGGTCACTTTGTTCCCCAACGAAAAAATCGAGTTTGGAATGTCTTTTGTAAATTATTTTTTAGAAAAAACATAAAAATTACTCCAAATGAGCCCATTTTATAGCTAGAAATTCATCTTAGGCCAAACTTTGGTCCATTTTTTGAAACCTATATTACTGGTCAATTTTTGTTCGTTTTGGTCCACACGTTAATCCTACCTCAATTTTCTCTCTTCGCGACCTATATTGTTCATGCAAATTTGTCATAGACATGTTTATGCTCATGGACGTGTATTTTTGAGGCAAGAATCCTTGAACTACGGGGTGTAGGACGAAAATACCATAGAAAAATCGTTGCAGGTCATTTTTTTCTCCAAAGCAAAAATCGAGTCTAGGACGTCTTTTGTAAATTATTTATAGAAAAAACATAAAAACTACTACAAAAAAGCTCATTTTATAGATAGATATGCATTTTAGGCCGAATTTTGGTCCATTTTTCAAAAGCTATAGTACTTGTGGATTTTCGTTCGTTTTGGACCGCAAGTTAGTCCTAGCTCAAGTTTATCTCTTCGCAACCTATATAGTTTATGCAAATGTGTCAGAGACATGTTTAGGGTTATGGATGCGCGTTTCTGAGCCAAGAGTCCCTGAACTATGTGCTTTAGGACAAAAATAGCAAAGGAAAATCGTTGCAGGTCATTTTCTTCCTCAAAGCAGAAATCGAGTCTACGACGTCTTTGGTCATTTATTTTTGAGAAAAACTTCACCATTCCTCCAAATCAGCCCTTTTTATACCTAGAAATGCATTTTAGGTCAACCTTTTGTCCATATTTAAAAAGTTAAACCACTAGCGATTTTCATCCGTTTTGGTCCGCACATTAGCCATACCTCAAGTTTCACAATTAGCGACCTACATTGTAAATGCAAATATATCAGAGACATGTTTTGGGTCAATACGCGCATTTCTAAGCCAAGAATCTCAGAACTATGGCGTGTAAAACGTAAATACAGAAGGAAAATCCTTGCTGGTCACTTTGTTTCCCAAAGACGAAACCGAGTCTGGGGCGTCTTTGTTAAATTATTTTTGTGAAAAACTTAAAAACTACTAAAAATGAGCGCATTTTATAGCTAAAAATATATTTTAGGCCGAACTTTTGTCCATTTTTCGAAAGCTATAGTACTGGTGGATTTTCGTCCGTTTTGGTTCGAACGTTAGTTCTACCTCAAGATTCTCTCTCGCGACCTATATAGTTCTTGCAAATGTGTCAAAGACATCTTTAGTGTCATGGACGGGCATTTTTGAGCTAAGAATCCCTAAACTATAGGTTGTAGGACGAAAATACGAAAGGAAAATCGTTGGTGATAACTTTGTTCCACAACGAAGAAACCAAGTCTAGAAGGTCTTTTGTAAATAATTTTTGGAAAAAACTTAAAATTTACTCCATTTGGCCCGTTTTATAGCAAGAAATGAATTTTAGGCTGAACTTTGGTCCATTTTGTCGAAAGTTATTGTACTAGTGGATTTCCGTCAATTTTGGTCCGCACGTTAGTCCTACCTCAAGTTTCTCTCTTCGCGACATATATAGTTCATGCAAATGTGTCAGAGACAAGTTTAGGGTCATGGACGAGTGTTTCTAAGGCAAGAATCCCTTAACTAAAGGGTGTAGGACGAAAATACCAAGGGGAAATCGTTGCGGGTCATTTTGTTTCCCGAAGCACAAATCGAGTTTGAGACGTCTTTTGTCGTTTATTTTCAGTTAAAACTTCAACATTCCTCCAAATGAGCCCATTTTATACGTAGAAATGCATTTTATGTCAAACTTTGGTCCATATTTAAAAAGTTATACCACTGGTCGATTTTCGTTCCATTTGGTCTGCACATAAGTCCTACCTCAAGTTTTACTCTTAGCGACCTATAGAGTTCATGCATATATGTCGTAGACATTTATGAGCCATGAATTCCTGAACTATGGGTTGTAGGACGAAAATACCAAAAGAAAATCATTGCTGGTCACTTTGTTCCCTAAAGCATAAACCGGGTCTGGGACGTCTTTGGTAAATTATTTTTGTGAAAAACTTAAAAACTACTAAAAATGACTGTGTTTTATAGATAGAAATGCATTTTAGGCTGAACTTTGGTCATATTTCGAAAGCTACAGTACTGGTGGATATTCGTCGATTTTGGTCCGCAAGTAAGTCCTACCTCAAGTTTCTCTTTTCGCGACCAATATAGTTCATGCAAATGTGTCATAGACATGCTTAGGGTTATGGACGCCCGTTTCTAAGCGAAGAATCCCTTACCTATGGGGTGTAGGACGAAAATAACAAAGGAAAATCGTTGTTGGTCACTTTGTTCCCTAGAGCAGAAATCGAGTCTGGGAGGTCTTTTGTAAATGATTTTTGGGAAAAACTTAAAAATTACTCAAAATGAGCTCGTTTTATAACTAGAAATGCATCTTAGCTGAACTTTGGTTCTTTTTTTGAAAGCTACAGTACTGGTCAATTTTCGTCTGTTTTGGTCCGCACGTGAGTCCTACCTCAAGTTTCTCTCTTCGCGACTTATATAGTTCATGCAAATGTGTCAGAGACATGTATAAGGTCATGGACGCACGTTTCTGAAGCAAGAATCCTAGAACGATAGCGTGTAGGACAAAAATACAAAAGGGAAATCGTTGTAGGTCAGTTTGTTCCCCAAAGAAGAAACCGAGATTGGGACGTCTTTGGTTAGTTATTTTTGGGAAAACTTGTACATTCCTCCAAATGAGCCTATTTTATACCTAGAAATGCATTTCAGGTCAAACTTTTATCCGTATTTAAAAAGTTATACCACTTGTCAATTTTCGTCCGTTTTAGTTCGCACATTAGTCCGACCTCAAGTTTCAGTCTTAGCGACCTATATAGTTCATGCAAATATGTCAGATACATGTTTAAGGTCAAGGACGTGCATTTCTGAGCCAAGAATTCCTGAACTATGGCGTGTAGGATGTAAATACCGAAGGGAAATCGTTGCTGGTCACTTTGTTCTCCAAAGCAGAAACCGAGTCTGGGACGTCTGTTGTAAATTATTTTTGGGAAAAACTAAAAAATGACTACAAATTAATGCGTTTTATAGCTACAAAATTAAATTTAGGCCGAACTTTGGTCCATTTTTCGAAACCTATAGTACTGGTGGATTTTCGTCCTTTTTGGTCCCCACGTTAGTCGTACCTCAAGTTTCTTTATTCGTTACCTATATAGTTTCTGCAAATGTGTCAAAGACATGTTTAAGGTCAAGGACATGCATTCCTGAGCCAAGAATCCCTGAACTATGGCGTGTAGGATGTAAATACTGAAAGGAAATCGTTACTGGTCACTTTGTTCCCCAAAGGAGAAACCGAGTCTGGGACGTCTTTGGTAAATTATTTTTGGGAAAAACTGAAAAATGACTACAAATTAGCGCGTTTTATAGCTAGAAATTCATTTTACGCCGAACTTTGGTCCATTTTTGGAAAGCTAAATTACTGGTGGATTTTCGTCCGTTTTGGTCCCCACGTTAGTCGTACCTCAAGTTTCTTTCTTCGTGACCTATATAGTTCATGCAAATGTGTCATAGACATGGTTAGGGTCATGGACACGCGTTTCTGAAGCAAGAATCCCTGAACTACTGGGTGTAGGACGAAAATATCAAAGGAATATCGTTGGAAGTCAATTTGTTCCCCAAAGTAGAAACTAAGTCTGGGACGTTTTTGGTTGTTTATTTTTGGGAGAAACTTCAACATTGCTCCAAATGAGCCCATTTTATACCAAGAAAATGCATCGTAGGTTGAAATTGGGTCCATTTTTTAAAAGCTATAACACTTGTCGATTTTCATCCGTTTTGATCCGCACATTCGTCCTACCTCAAATTTTACTCTGATCGACTTATATAGTTCCTAAAAATGTGTCAGAGATATGTTTAGGGTCAAGGATGTGCATTTCAGAGCTGAGAAACCCTAAACTATGGGGTGTAGGACGAAAATATCAAAGGGAAATCATTGGTGGTCATTTTGTTCCCTAAAGCTGAAACCTAGTATGGGACGTCTTTGGTAAATTATTTTTGGGAAAAACAAAAAACATACTCCAAATCAACCTGTTTTATGGCTAGAAATGCGTTTTAGGAGGAAATTTAGTCCATTTTTTGAAAGCTATAGTACTGGTGGATTTTCGTCCGTTTTGGTCCGCACGTTAGTCCTACCTCAAGTTTCTCTCTTCGCAACCTATATGTTAGATTTTATGTCCTAAAACTCGTAGATAGTAAATGTAAATCGTTGACCGTTATTAATAAACAGTTATTATTTCAATTT
>JBBPDJ010036821.1:0-13627 GCA_037974625.1 Cucumis cinereus | reverse complement strand
GACTCTATCATCTTATTCAATTTACTTACAAACAATCTAGATACAAAAGAATGTGTAGCTCCAGGATCAAGCAATACGTGTGCAAGTAAATTGTAGACCAAGTAACGTATCAGTAATGACATCTGGCGCGTTGTCCCCTTCCTGTTGAGTAATCACAAAAATCTTTCCCTATTGTCGAGGTCGTCCTGCAACCCCTTTCTACTTAGCACCACTGAAACTACTACCACCAGTCCTCCAATTTCTGTGCTGACTGAGTTGCTGTGATGGGCCTGATGATCGACTGGAGGTCCTCTGAGAAGCACTCCCTGAACCATCTCTCCTGAAAGACTGACTAGGAGAGGGAGATTTAAAATTCCTCTTTCCAGACACTCCTGGAGTAAATCTTCGTGGTCTCGTCCAGGAAAACTACTAGTCGTAGAAGTAGTTCGACTAGATCCCATGTCTTTTCTACCCTCACTCAGGCTTTGCTCTACTCGCATCACTGTCTCGACCAGCTGTGAAAAGTCTAAACACTTGGCTATAGTAGTGACTGATGTTCGGATGTCCTTCCTCAGTCCTTTCTCAAACTGTCGGCACCTATCAGTCTCTGGTGCTACAATTGTATGAGCATACAATGACAACTCGATATATTTCCTCTCATATTCTGCAACTGACAGTGTACCCTGTACTAATCTGAGGAATTCATCCTTCTTGGCTTCACAGTAGGTACTAGGATAATACTTATCTTCAAATTTTCTTCTGAAGGTTTCCCAGCTCATGGCACTGGTATCCCTTCGTCGTGACTCTATGGATCTCCACCAACCTTCCACTTCGGTTTGCAATATGAGCGTTGCTAGTCTAACCTTCCTCTCATCTGGGCAGTCCATGACACTAAAAAATTTCTCCAACAGATTCAGCCAAGTTTCTGCATCTGCTGGGTCAGTCGAGCCCTCGAATACCGAAGCGCCCAAAGCTTTAAGTCGTTCAATACTATATCTCCTCTCTGGATCATGGGATAATTATCCAAGTGATTCTGCCAATCTCTACGCAAATTGCGAAAGCATACGGCTCTCAAAATCTGTTTGTTCTCAAGGGGTACTTGATTCCCCTTCAAACTCAGCCTGGGTAGGAACACATCCCTTCTACGTCCTGCCTACGCTTTCTGCTTTCCTTTTCAGGAGGCATAATTCCCTGTATCACGTCAATATATTAGACATGTTACACTTGCCTATTACCTACATGCATGTTACTAGAATCTTAAACAATCTTTACTCTATGGTATCCCTTTGTCGTGACTTTATGGATCTCCACCAGCCTTCCGCTTCGATTTGCAACATGAATGTTGCTAGTCTAACCTTTCTCTCATCTCGGCAGTCCATGACACTAAAACATTTCTGCAACAGATTCAGCCAAGCTTCTACATCTGCTGGATCAGTCGAGCCCTCGAATACCGTAGCGCCCAAAGCTTTAAGCCGTTCAATACTATATCTCCTCTCTAGATCATGGGATAATTATCCAAGTGATTCTGCCAATCTCTATGCAAATTGCGAAAACATACAGCTCATAAAATCTGCTTGTTCTCAAGGGGTACTTGATTCCCCTTCAAACTCAGCCTGGGTAGGATCTCGCATCCCTTCTACGTCCTGCCTACGCTGTCTGCTTTCCTTTTCAGGGGGCATAATTTCCTGTATCACGTCAATATATTAGACATGTTACATTAGCCTCTTACCTACATGCATGTTACTAGAATCTTAAACAGTCTTTACTCTTCTGAACATCCCAGAGTATTAAACTCTTGCTCTGATACCAACCTGTCAAACCCTCTCCCAGACCCTCTAACCCTAGCCTAGGAGACGGTGTGAAGCCAACGAATCTCGTCCTTACCTTAACGATCCTCACTGACTATCTTAACTTAACAGTGACTTAAACAATGTCAATAACTTAAAAAAAATGCGAAATAAACTTAACTCATACGGCAGAAACTAAACAAATATCATATATATAGTGCAGCCCATACTATTTTATACAACTCATCTCACTATACCAAAACTTATTATAACAGTAACAAGCATGATTTACTACTAACGTACAATAGTACTAAAACTTCTCGAGTAGCAGAAAGTCTGTGGTAGGTCAGGCTCCGAGATCACGATCTTTACCTGGAAAGTGGGAAAACAATTTGAAAGAATGAGCTAAAACGCCCAGTGAGTGATGCTTTAATAAAAAATACTTAAAACATATATATAGTATAGTTAGAAATCGTTGATTGAGAAACTTTTCACAAATCAAATCATAACTGAAACTATAAATCACAGTTTAGCTGAAATCACTTGAAAGGTGCTTGCACGATACTTATCTTTAAATCATGGTAAAACTATGCATAACTGAATCATGCTAAAACATGAACATCTGAAAATCTGTAAGCGGTGGGTATCAAACTGAACTACGTAGTAGTGGGAAAAACTTAGCACTAGCTACGTCTTTGCCGTAGTGGAGTAATCTCACACTAGCGACAGCTATATAAACGTGGTGGTTGGATCAGGATCAACGACGTCTTCGTCGAGGTGGAGCCAGCTCAACACAACGACGGTATCTACGTTATAGTGGGGCTAGCAACTATAGCGTCTTTGTCAAAGTGGGGCGAATCCAGTACTAAGGCAGCGAAACTACCTTGCAATGGGGCCAACACTTGCAACGTCTTTGCAATGGTGGAGTAATCTCAACACCATGGCACCGTATATCTACGACGGAGCAACCATCCACAACGTCTTTGCCATGGTGGGGCGAACCCTCATGCAAGGCAGCGCATACCCTAGTGTGCACACCTAGTATAGTAGCCTCAGGCTCACATGGATCCACATGCTTAAAAACAAATCATCGTAAAACGTGCAAGTCACATAAAACATATAATCATCTTAAATCATTTCTCAAATCTTCATGAAACGCGTAGTACTCAAAATCATGCTTAAACATCATTTAGAACATGGTAGAAATCTCATAGAAGCATTAAATAAGCAGGATTGGAATTTCAACTAAAGATTGAATGTAAAAAGCAATTAGACATGTTTCTCAAGGAATAAATGGTAGAACTACCATTCCCAAAGAAAAGTATTTTAGTTCTTCATCATTCTTAAAGTAGCTTCAAGAAGAAATTCAAAGGAATGAGACATTTCTATGAAGAATTTGAGAGAAAATTTTATTGATTTTTAGAGAGAATTTACAAGAAATTTGGCTCAAGTTTTGGTAAGTTTAAACAATGAAGTGCTAGATGAAGGGATGTGAGCCCTTTCGCAGCGGAAGATTTAACAGAATCATTACTCAAATTTAATTGAAAAACAAATATACTTTAACATTGGTAAAATTACAGAAACAATTTACTGTAAAATAATAAATGGCTAACCATGCTTTAACATTAAAATAAATAAAAGTTCAGAGAAAAACTGAAACTTACTTTCGTTGTCGACTCTGAATCTACAAATCGCCAAATGTGTGAGGCCACCGCCCCTTGAAACCTTTTCTATCCTTTGAGTAGATGATGTTTGATTTGTGAGTGCCTTTTTAGGACTTGAAAACTTTTGGAGAGAAAATTATAGAGAAAAAGAAAAGAGGAACTTTTATTTCTTTTGTGTTATCTTGTGTGTTTATTAAAACACAGAAAAATCCTATTTATAACCTTCTTTTCTTGTTACAAGAAAAGAATGTTAGAGAGAATTGTGGGATCACGTAGGTTAATATCAACGTTTTCCACAGTTATTTAATTTCAATCAAATCAAAATTAAATCAACAACTAATTAAATCATATTTAATTAATATTCCATGGATCGTTCTCATATTTTTTAGTTTTAATTTAATTAAATCAAATTTAATTAAACTAAACTATTATTTAATTCTACAATTAATCAATTACTTTATTAAATATCTTATATTGAATTTAATTCGAATTTGAATCATATTCAAATATAATATTCTCTCATAATCTTTAGTTTTAATTTAATTAAATCAAATTTAATAAAACTAAAATATTAATTAATTCTACAATTAATTCATTACTAAATTTGAATCATATTCAAATATAATATTCTTTCATAACCTATAGTTTAATGTGTATTATATATGCATTAGATTTAATTTATAGTTTTAATATGAATCTAATTTACATTAAAATAATATTTGAACTTATTCAAATATTTTAATCTCTCATAACCTATTTTTGAATGACATCCAAAATAAAATTATATTATAAAGTTTAATTAATATATAAACTTTATATTATAATGTATCACCATACATTATAGTAATCCCATAAGTCAATTTGAACATTTCAAATTATATCCAAGTTATACTAACCTCATTACCCTTTACGAGCTAGGAAGGGGACCCAATGGACCTACTAATCAAAAGCTACAACGATACGAGATTAATTGACTAAACTCATTAGCCACATTAATCAATATTCGTTAACTGTGTGTACACTCCACTAAAGACTCACAGCTGAACTCTTCTCAGTATAGATATATTTCTATGTCCACGAATATAGACCAATAATAGCAAGTTAAAGGACAAACAAAAATACCTCTTGTTCCATAGATGCGGTAGGACCTTTGTTCAATTCTTCGAGATACTATTTAAGAGAACATTTATCTACTTACCCTAAAGTTGGGAAAGAGTGAATTCCATCTTGTGTGATAATGTTTCCAGCTCCCCACTCGGTCCTTTCTCCAAAATGGTAAGGTTATTAGTCCACAATCTGGCCACTCTCACCCGTACAAATTAAAGGATAATTCCTCGTGAACAGGAGTTCATAATACACTAGGGATAAAGACTAAGTTGCATAGATCATCCTATTGAAAATAGAAACCTAACTAATCAACGTAGTTACATCTAGTGGTTAATATTTCGTGGTTCAGTCTTATGCAAACTCATTGCATAAGATACCCTCACTCGCATGTCACCTACATGAACATGTTGGATCACTGTGTTTGTATCATAAGTACAAAGTGGGTCGTATCCATAATGTTACCAGGATAAGGTACCCAGCCTTATCCTTATACTATAGATCCTTTAAGTTGTATCTCAAACATTGATTCATGCATGTCTCCACATACAGTTCAAGACTCATAAATCAGCTTAGGATGTTCATTTATTGAATTTGGGATAATAAGAAAAAAATAATTAAAATCATCAATAACTTTTTATTAGAATAATAACTCTTTACTAATAACGGTGAATGATCAATGGATTACATTTATTATCTACGAGTTTTAGGACATAAAACCCAACAGTAGATACAAAAATACAAGAAAAAAATGACTTAAATAACCAAACTAGGTCGTCTAAGTTGAAGGGAGGCACGTGCGGGCATTGATGAACGTGGAAACTTCGTAGCGTCGCGATGCTGGGTCAACCTCCAGTGGCATAGCAGCTGCATGATTTAGGATCATTCTGTCATACGGTGTCGAGCTTTGACACTGTGGCACTAGAGACGATGCCACTCTCTGTTTATTTATGAAAATGCTATTTTTCTCATTTTGGTCCATTTTCGCTCTTTTTAGTTCGGAATTGAGTGATTCTTATTGCGTTGGACTCCTTGGTTCCTTTAAATGATTATTTCCTATAATATAAAACAATAGATTTGACAAGTAAGTGTTGCTATCTCAAGAGTCTTAACCTAAAAAACCTAGCTCATTTACAGAGCTATCAGAGAGTTGCAACGAAAAATGACATATCTCATTTCCTAACCTTGCGTAACAGACATCAATGAAGCCAAGGAATGCAAGAAATTGTATTATGCAACTCTACTCATTTTTATTCTAGTCATTTGTAATTTTTATTCTACTTTCACTTGTATTATGAACCCAATAGCCGAAAGGCCTAAAGCTTTAATTATCAATGTAGTTCACTTTCAATTACATTTTCCATTTCTTTACTTATCTCATGTAACAATTATCTATGGCATGAATGAAATAAAGAGTTAGATTAGTTCTTTGAAAAATCTAGAAGTTCTTAATGTTCAATTTGTTTAATCCGAGTTATGTTTCATGCCTGGTTTTATTCAAGATAATGAATTAAGGTATGAAAAGGTTAACTACCCGAGAGAGCAAGTGGCCAAGACCTCATTAAACAAACATTGAACGAATTTTATAATAATGTCAACTCTATGGATTCACTACTACAGAAAAAGGTTTACTTGACAGTGAAAAACTGTCAAGTAAGGAATTACTTGACAGTGAAAAACTGTCAAGTAAGGAATTACTTGACAGTTTTAAATCCGTCAAGTAATCCAGTGTTAAGCATAAACATTTTTTTCTTGATAGTGAAAAACTGTCAAGAATAAGAGTTTACTTGACAACTATCCATTGTCAAGAATAAAACTTTACTTGACAGTTTTTCACTGTCGAGTAATCCAGTGTCAAGAATAAGAAAAAATTTAATTTTGACGGTTTTGTACTGTCAAGAATTCTATATTCTTGACGGTTTATCACTGTCAACTATGATGTAATTTTTTTTAAAAAAAATAAAACTTTGTATATACACATGCCCCTATTTTGCACCTGTATTTTGTACTCCTAAAACTGTATATTTACAATGTAAAGATAAGAACAAAAAACATACATTAATTACATTACAAGTCCAATGGGCATAGTTCGCAAAAGTGTCCTGCAATAAAAGATAACCCCAGAGAAGGAATAAAGGAACAATAAACACAAATCAAATAGTGAAACACTCATTAGAAAATTTCTGCATGACAAACTTTCATCAAAGGCCATGTGGTTCTTTTATAATAGATAGAGAATTTCACCAACAGAAATCCCACTACCTACACCAAAATTACAACAATTTTCTTTTATCCAAGGGGAAGAAAACTAACGTTTTCAAAATTCAAGGCATAAAGGAACAATAAACACAAATCGGGATGATCAACTCAGTTTCCTACAAACATGATGATTGCACATTGCCCATGGATGCTGCAATCATGAATTAAGACAAAAAATAAGGAACTTCGTCAGTAGGAGGAAATTGAAATCAGAACAGTAACTAACAGGGTTGTAAAGATGAAACAATCAATCAGATCAAATATTGTACAAAAAGAAAATAGAAAATTTAGCATTGTTGCAAAACGGAAATAAGCTCCCTACAGAGATGAGGAATATGCAAGTGCAACAACAAAGTACAACTAGGAATATTTAAACTTGGGAGCATAAAAATACATACAAAAGAATAGAAGACCTAATTTTTGAACTTACTGCACAATCAAAATTTCATGACAAAAGAGTTGATATCTTAACACACACACACACTCAAACTTGTTATTTCATCTACTAAAACATATCAATTCATCTACTAAAACAAATAAATTCATCTTAGACTGCCACTTCATATGCATCAAACAGCAAACAAAATCACACTTCAAACTTGTTATTTCTACACAAAAGTATTTTATTTTCTAACTTGCAACTTCCATTACCAATTAAGGAGATTCAGTATGTACTCATTTTCTAACTAACAAATGTATAAGGAGATTCAGTATGTACTCATTTTCTAACTAACAAATGTATTCATTTTATGTATTCATTATGTAACTAACATATGTATTAATTATGTATGCATTCAGTATGTATTCATTTTCTAACTTACAACTTCCATTACTATTTTCTAACTTGCAACTTCCACTTTCTAACTTCCATTGCAAGCTTCATACAAGTATGTTTTCATTTTCTAACTAACTAAAAGGTATCGTTTACTATCTAAGCTTAACCAAACTCAAAGAATGTTCTAGATATTGTTTACTTTCTGGTACTTGTCTTAACTAAACTTCCCATTTTCCTATAAACTCAAACTGAACCAAACATTAGAACAATGAAAAAAACCTATTAAATATACAATACTTCCCGTCAAATAACCATATTATAGAACAAACAGATAATATGACACAACAACTATTATAAATTGCTAGAAGGGCAACAGTGGAAGGATTGTTTCAATCTAACCAATTATTGTAGCATCAAACTCATATATATCAATATGGTGAGGTTGACTTCTTCTGAGCTACCTTGAAGGCGTCTAACATTTTCAATAATTAGACAATGTATTTTAAAAATTTATTGAATGAAAGAAGATTGGTTCAGTACATGCAAAATACTTCTGATCATATAGTTGAAGATTGTAAAAAAAAAAAAATTGTTTAAATTTGTCCTTTATCGTTTTCTTTTAATAAAGAACAAGCAAAAACTCTAATCCATGAAGACACAAAAAAGTGATGAAGGCACAAAACCACATAAGGCAAAAGCTATGAGTGTTTCGTAGTCATCAACAAAACAAAACACAATCATAGGACAAGCTATAAGGAGGGGAAAAAGGTTTGAGGTCTTCCTGAAAGCTGTTTCCGAATACAGTTTTCAAAATTCTAGAACAAATACAAAATTAAGCAATTGTTTGTTAAGGAGAATCCACAATTGTTCTACTTACAAAATGATTAACACAATTATCAAGCACACAACAAACTTAACCTTTCTCAAGCCATCCAAAACATACATTCAAACAAAACCAAAGGCACAAAAGCTCAAGATTTTAAACCACGACAAGATCCCCAAAAGAGGGTAATTTTTACAAACTATCATCCAAAAAGGTTAATTCAATATCAATTTATTACCGAATAAAAGACTCCATAAATAATCAGCAATAGCAAATCTCAAATCCAGAATTAAAGAAGAACATCAACATCAACAATCAAACACATAACATTAGAAACTCACCTAGCGTGGATGATCTTCACGCTGGTGTTCATATTCGGTTGAGACCAATTGTACGCAATATAACTACCAATACCACTAAGCCACAAAGATCGTTCACACAAAACAACAGCAAAAGTTCAATTATAACACCAAAATCGTAACCCCAAATTGAAAAGAAAAAAATGATTAAACATTGTCAATCAATCAATCGGAAAAATCAACAAAAAGAAATAGAGGAGATGAGTGATAAGTTGATTTTTACCGACGGTGCGAAGCTTGTGCTTGGAAACCCGGTCCCTGAGAGATTCAAGTTAGCCCTTAGATTAAGCCATGGATGACGGGAAGAGAAGAAGAGAGAAAATACAGAGACTTCGAAAATTGTTGGAATGGAAAAATAAGAGCGAGAGATGAAATGGATGTTTCAATTCATCTTCAGCGCCCTACATATATAACCCCTAGAAGATGAAATGGATTTCGGATACTTCATGATCATAATCAGGAGTTAAATATGGCAACTCTACCAAGAAGAATAAAAAACAAAAGTAAAGGAATTAGTTCTTGGGTCTTACAAGAGTGATGTTCACAGAATCAAGAACTTGTACTCCAACATTCTCATATACGAATTTTCATTCACCATCTTTTCCAGCGTAAGGATATGCTGCTTCAGTGTGAAGGCCACCATTGTACTTAATGTATTCAAAAGCTTGGGAAGGCAGTCTACCATTGCACCCAAAGTTGTTAAAAGCACCCGCACAACTAAAATCATTTGGGTTGAGAATTCAATTGACACTGACACTCTCCAGTTCTTTCAAATAAAAATATTAGGAAAATGAGAATTCAAGTTGTCGAGAGTAAATGAATGATGTACCGATTCAGGAAGAACAACATCAGTAAGTTTGTGACTGCCTTTTGTCGTAGCAGAGAAATTTTGAGCAGCTCCTACCCTATGTTTCTTGAACTATTCCCACGTCCAATCCACAAATTCTGCAGAAATTAAGAATACAAATACCGTCATCATTCAACATCATCATTAATTCTAGGTAATTTAATGAATCAGTAGAATCAAATCAAGAAATTCTCATAAACCCACAATTCAAAATCACATGACTTACAATTAACACCAAGCTTATAAGAAAGGCCTTGTCTATTAGTCGATTTGATCAGTTCCAAACTCTCCAAGAAAATCCCAAATCAGAGTTTCATCTCCTTCGCAGTCTCGTACTTCTTTCCATATCTGAAACAACCCACAACTAAGAGTTCAGTATAAAACCCAGATAGCAAGATGATTAGAAATCAATTAAAAAAAACAAACTGGTGAGCGAATCGAGTGAATCAGAGAGCGTGATGAACTTGGCTGACGACACGAACGACCTCCAATTCCAATTCACGAAGACGGTCAGAGACCATACAAATGGGATTGGAATCATCGAAAACAGATCCGGCAACTGCACAGGTAAGAACTAAAAGAATAGAGGAAATGAAGAACAGTCGTGAAGCCATTGTTGTAGATTCTTACTCTCTCACTGTTCTTTTCATGTTACAGAAGTTTTGAATTCTCTCGTGCTTATGGGCAGTTTTAAGCGTGGTGGGTTGTCGAGCGTGGTGGATTTCTGAAGAAGTGAGAAGAATACGAAGTTTCTGAAGAAGTGAGACGGTCGAATGAAGAAATTGAGGGTTTTCGAGTGTGGTGGCCGATTTCTGAAGAAGTGAGAAGGAAGACGAAGTTTTCTAAAGAAGCTTAGGGTTTAGGGTGAGACGCGCGACCGAAAGACGAAGAAAGTGAGAAATGCGCGAGCGAAGAATGAAGAAGAAAGGTTAATTTGACACGTGTGTTTTTAATTAGACCAACTTTACTTGACAGCTAAAAACCGTCAAGCCCTAAAATTTATACTTGACAGGTAAAAACCATCAAGCATTGAAAAATTTCAGCAAAAAAAATCCAATTTTTCCCCTTTTCTTTACTCTTGATGGTTTTTAACTTTACTTGACGGTTTTGTATAAAACCGTCAAGAATAGTAAATTTAAAAGTGTCAAGTAAAGTATATTTTGTAGTAGTGATTTCTCTTCATCATACATATCAGAAATACGAGTGTGTGTGGTATTAAAGCTTCTAAAGATTGCTTGCTTTAACTAAAGGATGAAACATGAATATTGTGTTTTAAAGGATTTAGATACAAATAATGTATTCATTTCAGCATATGTATCCCAAGACGCAAGCATCCGTGGTGAAGACGCCGAGAGATTGCTTGCCTTAATTTGAAATTGATCTATATCATTTATATTGGCTCAAAGAATTCTATCTTTTCTTTATATGTTGTTGTAGTATAGTTAATTACATTCATAATCATTCATAATCATCCTCAGTCTATGAGCAAAGTTAGTTCAATTACATTCATAATCATCAACAACCATGTCATATTTCACATCTCACCAATAATGTAAATAATAATAGTTGTTTACATACTTCATACTGTGAAAACTGCATACTATATAGATACCGCATGATTCCATGTCAGGTGTTATGATTCAAAATCCTTGTGTTAGACATTGGCTTACCTAGGAAACCTCTCTTTTCGCTTGCACTTGGGCGTATGAGAGAAAAACTTGTTTGCAACGAAGTAAGATTATGGTCTGGTTCTTTTATTGCATGAACATAGTCTTGTCACCTAGCTTAGTTGCATACCTAAATTCTTCAAGGTTACTTAACATTTGGTATTAGGAGCATTAGGCTCTTTGATCGGACCTATGTTCTCGTTGTGCAGCCTTTTAAAATCTAAAAGATTTTGCTTCATTTTCTTTAAATTCAAGCGTGTTCTAGTTTTGTCTAAAAAAAGAATAAAAATAAAAATTGGTTCATTCCTATTTTGTGTAGATGTCTTCTACAGGTTCTTAAATCTTTGTCCTCACTACATTTGTTCTTTCTACCATCTCTATTTTTGGACTTCTTAAGGCTAAGACGTTGGAATTTTAATCAAATGTCATAAAAAAAAATGATGTTATTTAAATGTTCTCCCTTGCTATTGTGTAACACCAATATGTTGTTAAAGCACACATAAACACCATTATTCATCAATTTGTTACGAGTTACATTCCAATTATCCATTATGAATTCATCTTGTATTGCTTTCCATTCCCATTGTTTTTAACCTTTTATGTAATGTACTTATATAGTTACCATTTTCATTGTTGTTTGGTTACTATTATTATGTACAACCCATTAACTAGTGTTTAGTCCAAGTGAAAGTTTGTTGAGTTTTATGTTCTAAAACTCGTAGATAGTAAATGTAAGTGATTTATCATTAGCAATAAAGTGTTATTGTTATCATTTAAATAAGAGTTATTGATTATTTAGTATTAATCTTGTCTTAGTAACCCTAAATTCGATAAACTAACATGTTGGACTGTTTGATAAGTCTTAAATTGTATGTAGATACATACAGGGATTAATGTTAAAACTACAGTCTAAAAGGTTTATAATATAAGGATAAAGTTGGATATCTTATCCTAGTAACACTATGGATACGACTCACTTTATGTTTGAGACAAACACAATGATCCAATGTGTTTGTGTAGGTGACATACGAGTAGGGGTATCTTATGCAATGACTTTGCATAAGATCGAACCACAAAATAGTAACTACTAGATGTAACTTCGTTGATTAGGTTTCTATTTCAATAGGATGACCTAGGCGACTTAATCTTAATCATGAGTGTATGATGGACTCCTGTTCACGAGAAATTATTCTTTGATTTGCATGGGTGAGAATAGCCAACTCGTTGACTCAACATGATTACCATTTTCGAGACAAGACTTAGTGGGGAGCTGAGAACATAATATTACTGTTGGGTTTTATGTCCTAAAACTCATAGATAGTAAATGTAAACCGTTGACTGTTATTAATAAACAGTTATTATTTCAATTTCAATGAATAGTAATTGATCATTTTTTTCTAATTAACGTAAATCCAATAAACTAACATCCTAAGCTTAAAGGGTCTATAGTATATGTATAAGGTTGAATAGTATGTGGAGAATACAGGGATCAATGTTTGAGATACAGCTTAAAGGGTTTATAGTATATGGATAAGGTTGGGTACCTTATCCTGGTAACACTATAGATACGGCCCACTTTGTATTTGATACAAACACAATGATCTAATGTGTTCGTGTAGGTGACACGCACGTGGGGGTATCATATGCAATAAGTTTGCATAAGATTGGACCACGAAATAGTAACCACTAAATGTAACCCCATTGACTAGTTAGGTTTCTATTTCAAATAGGATGACTTAGGCAACTTAGTCTTAATCCAGAGTGTATTATGAACTCCTGTTCACGAGGTATTGTCCTTTGATTTGTATGAGTGAGAGTGACCTGTTTGCCGACTCAATAAGCCTACCATTTTGGGGATAAGATCGAGTGGGGAGCTGGGAACATAATCACACAAGATGGAATTCACTCCTTTCCGACTTTAGGGTAAGTAGATAAGTGTTCTCTTAATTGGTGTCTCCGGGACTTGAACAAAGGGCCCTACCCTCTCTATGGCACGAGAGGGATATCTGCTTATTGGTTGGACCATAAGCATGTTGTTAATTAGAGGAGCATTGGTATTTAAGGACCAATAAGTAACCCAGGGGTAAAACGGTAATTTGACCCAGCTGGAGTTACGAACATTTGTGAAGGACTAACTTGCTGTTATTGGTGTACATCCATGGACACAGAAATATATCTACAATGAGAAGAGTTCAGTTGTGAGTCTTTAGTGGAGTGTACTCACATTTAACGAATATTGATTAATGTGGTTAATGAGTTTAGCCAATTAATTTCATATTGTTGTAGCTTCTGATCTGTAGGTCCATGAGGTCTCCTTCCTAGCTCGTAAAGGGTAATGAGGTTAATATATCTTGGATATAATT
>JBBPDJ010036820.1:0-13630 GCA_037974625.1 Cucumis cinereus | reverse complement strand
CCCAGACTCGGTTTCTGCTTTTGGGAACAAACTATCCAGAAACGATTTCCCTTTGGTATTTTCGTCCTACACCCCATGGTTCAGAAATGTGCGTCCTTCACCCTAAACATGTCTTTGACACATTTGCATGAACTATATAGGTCGCTAAGGTTGAAACTTGTTGTAGGACGAATCTGCAAACCAAAACAGACAAAAATCGACCAGCGGTATAATTTTCTAAAAATGGACCAAAGATCTCTCTAAAATGCATTTCTAGGTTTAAAATGGGTTCATTTGGAGGAATGTTGATGTTTTTCCCAAAAATAAACGATCAAAGACGTCCTATACTAAGTTTCTGCTTTGGGGAACAAAATGACCTTCAACGATTTCCCTTTGGTATTTTCGTCCTACACCCCGTAGTTCAAGGATTCTTGCCTCAGTAACACCCGTCCATGACCCTAAACATGTCTCTGACACATTTACATGAACTATATGGGTCGCGAAGAGAGAAACTTGGGGTAGAACTTACGTGCGGACAAAAACGAACGAATGTCCACCAATACTATGGCCTTCAAAAAATGGACCATAGTTCGGCCTAAAATGCATTTTTAGCTATAAACCGGGCTCATTTAGAGTAGTTGTTAAGTTTTTCCCAAAAAAACAATTTACGAATAATGTCCCAGACTCGGTTTATTCGTTTGGGAACAAACTATCCAGAAACGATTTCCCTTTTGTATTTTCGTCCTACACCCCATAGTTCAGGGATTCTTGCCTCAAAAACACCTATCCATGACCCTAAACAAGTCTCTGACACAATGGGATGAACTATATGGGTCGCGAAGAGAGAAACTTGAGGTGCAACTGTCGTGCAGACCAAAACGGACGAAAGTCCACAATATTATGGCCTTCGAAAAATGGACCAAAGTTCGGCCTAAAATGCATTTCTAGCTATAAACTGGGCTCATTTAGAGTAATTTTTAAGTTTTTCCCAAAAAAAAAGTTACGAAAGACGTCCCAGACTAGCCTTCTTCTTTTTGGAACAAACAATCAAGAAACGATTTTCCGTTGGTATTTTCGTCCTACACCCCATAGTTCAGAGATTCTTGGCTCAGAAATGTGCGTCCTTCACCCTAAACATGTCTCTGAGACATTTGCATGAACTATATAGGTCGCTAAGGTTGAAACTTGTGGTAGGACGAATGTGCGGACCAAAACAGACAAAAAATCAACCAGTGGTATAGCTTTCTCAAAATGGACCAAAGTTCTATCTAAAATGCATTTCTAGGTTTAAAATGGGTTCATTTGGAGGAATATTGAAATTGTTCTAAAAAATAAACGATCAAAGACGTCCCAGACTTAGTTTCTTCTTTGGGGAACAAAATGACCTACAACGATTTTCCTTTGGTATTTTCGTCCTACACCCCGTAGTTTAGGGATTCTTGCCTCAGAAACACGCGTCGATGACCCTAAACATGTCTGTGACACATTTGCATGAACTATTAGAGTCGCGAAGAGAGAAACTTGAGGTTGAACTGACGTGCGGACCAAAACGGGCAAAAGTCCTCCAATACATTGGCCTTCAAGAAATGGACAAAAGTTCGGGCTAAAATGTATTTCTAGCTATAAACCGGGCTCATTTGGAGTAATTGTTAAATTTTTTTCCAAAAAATAATTTACGAAGGACGTGCCAGACTCGATTTCATTTTTGGGGAACAAACTATCCAGAAACGATTTCCCTTTGGTGTTTTCGTCCTACACCCCATGGTTTAGAGACTTTTGGAAATGCGCGTCGTTCACCTTAAACATTTCTCTGACACATTTGCATGAACTATATAGGTCGCTAAAGTTGAAACTTGTTGTAGGACAAATGTGAAAACCAAAACAGACAAAAATCAATCAGTGGTATAGCTTTCTAAAAACGGACCAAAGTTCTATCTAAAATGCATTTCTAGGTTTAAAATGGGTTCATTTGGAGGAATGTTGAAGTTTTTTCAAAAAATAAACGATCAAAGACGTCCTATACTTTGTTTCTGCTTTGGGGAACAAAATGACCTTCAACGATTTTCCTTTGGTATTTTCGTCCTACACCCCGTAGTTAAAGGATTCTTTCCTCAGTAACACGCGTTCATGACCCTAAACATGTCTATGACACATTTGCATGAACTATATGGGTCGCGAAGAGAGAAACTTGATGTAGAACTTACGTGCGGATGAAAACGAACGAAAGTCCACCAATACTATGGCCTTCGAAAAATGGACCAAAGTTTGGCCTAAAATACATTTCTAGCTATAAACCGGGCTCATTTGGAGTAGTTGTTAAGTTTTTCCCAAAAAATAATTTACGAAAGATGTCCCAAACTCGGATTATTCGTTTGGGAACAAACTATCCAGAAGGTATTTTCCTTTTGTATTTTCGTCCTACACCTTATAGTTCAGGGATTCTTGCCTAAAAAACACTCGTCCATGACCCTAAACAAGTCTCTGACACAATGGCATGAACTATATGGGTCGCGAAGAGAGAAACTTGAGGTGGAACTGCGTGTAGACCAAAACGGACGAAAGTCCACAATATTATGGCCTTCGAAAAATTGACATAAGTTCGTCCTAAAATGCATTTCTAGCTATAAACTGGGCTCATTTTGAGTAATTTTTAAGATTTTCCCAAAAAACAAGTTACGAAAAACGTCGCAGACTAGCCTTCTTCTTTTGGGAACAAACTATCAAGAAACGATTTTTCGTTGGTATTTTCGTCCTACACCCCATAGTTCAGAAATTCTTGGCTCAGTAATGTGCGTCCTTGACCCTAAACATGTCTCTGACACATTTGCATGAACTATATAGGTCGCTAAGGTTGAAACTTGTGGTAGGACGAATGTGCGGACCAAAACAGACAAAAATTAACCAGTGGTATAGCTTTCTTAAAGTGGACCAAAGTTCTATCTAAAATCCATTTCTAGGTTTAAAATGGGTTCAATTGGAGGAATATTGAAGTTGTTCTAAAAAATAAAAGATCAAAGACGTCCTAGACTTAGTTTCTTCTTTGGGGAACAAAATGACATGCAACGATTTTCCTTTGGTATTTTCGTCCTACACCCCAAAGTTTAGGGATTCTTGCCTCAGAAACACGCGTCGATGACCCTAAACATGTCTGTGACACATTTGCACGAACTATTAGAGTCGCGAGGAGAGAAACTTGAGGTAGAACTGACGTGCAGACCAAAACGGGCAAAAGTCCTCCAATACATTGGCCTTCAAAAAATGGACAAAAGTTCGGGCTAAAATGTATTTCTAGCTATAAACCGGGCTCATTTGGAGTAATTGTTAAATTTGTTCCCAAAAAATAATTTACGAAAGACGTCCCAGACTCGGTTTCTACTTTGGGAACAAACTACCAAAAACGATTTCCCTTTGGTATTTTCGTCTTACACCCCATGGTTCAGAGACTCTTGGAAATGCGCGTCGTTCACCTTAAATATTTCTCTGACACATTTGCATGAACTATATACGTCGCTAAGGTTGAAACTTGTTGTAGGACGAATGTGAAAACCAAAACAGACAAAAATCGACCAGTGGTATAGCTTTCTAAAAACGGACCAAAGTTCTATCTAAAATGCATTTCTAGGTTTAAAATGGGTTCATTTGGAGGAATGTTGAAGTTTTTCCCAAAAATAAACGATCAAAGACATCCTATACTAAGTTTCTGCTTCGGGGAACAAAATGACCTTCAACGATTTCCCTTTGGCATTTTCGTCTTACACCCCGTAGTTCAAGAATTCTTTCCTCAGTAACACGCGTCCATGACCCTAAACATGTCTCTGACAAATTTGCATGAACTATATGGGTCGCGAAGAGAAAAACTTGAGGTAGAACTTACGTGCGGATCAAAACGAACGAAAGTCCACCTATACTATGACCTTTGAAAAATGGACCAAAGTTTGGCCTAAGATGCATTTCTAGCTATAAAACGAGCTCATTTGGAGTAGTTGTTAAGTTTTTCCCAAAAAATAATTTGTGAAAGATGTCCCAGACTCGGTTTATTCTTTTGGGAAAAACTATCCAAAACTATTTTCCTTTTGTATTTTCGTCTTACACCCCATAGTTTAGGGATTCTTGCCTAAAAAACACTCGTCCATGACCCTAAACAAGTCTCTGAAACAATGGCATGAACTATATGGGTCGCGAAGAGAGAAACTTGAGGTGGAACTGTCGTGCAGACCAAAACGGGCGAAAGTCCACAATATTATGGCCTTCGAAAAATGGACCAAAGTTTGGCCTAAAATGCATTTCTAGCTATAAACCGGGCTCATTTGGAGTAATTTTTAAGTTTTTCCCGAAAAAACGTTTACGAAATACGTTCTCGACTCGGCTTCTTCTTTTGGGAACAAACTATCTAGAAACGATTTTCCGTTGGTATTTTCGTCCTACACCCATAGTTAAGAGATTCTTGGCTCATAATTGTGCGTCCTTGGCCCTAACCATGTCTTTGACAAATTTGCATGAATTATATAGTTCGCTAAGGTTGAAACTTGTGGTAGGACGAATGTGCGGACCAAAACAGACAAAAATCGACTAGTGGTATACCTTTCTAAAAATGGACCAAAGTTCTATCTAAAATGCATTTCTACGTTTTAAATGGGTTCATTTGGAGGAATGTTGAAGTTTTTCCCAAAAATAAACGATCAAAGACGCCTTATAGTAAGTTTCTGCTTTGGGGAACAAAATGACTTTCAACTATTTCCCTTTGGTATTTTCGTCCTACACTCCGTAGTTCAAGGATTCTTTCCTCAGTAACACGCGTCCATGACCCTAAACATATCTCTGACACATTTGCATGAACTATATGGGTCGCGAAGAGAGAAACTTGAGGTAGAACTGACGTGCAGACCAAAACGGGCAAAAGTCCTCCAATACATTGGATTTCGAAAAATGGACAAAAGTTCGGGCTAAAATGCATTTCTAGTTATAAATCGGGCTCATTTGGAGTAATTGTTAAGTTTTTCCCAAAAAATAATTTACCAAAGACGTCCCAGATTCGGTTTCTGCTTTTGGGAACAAACTATCCATAAACGATTTCCCATTTGTATTTTCGTCCTACACCCATAGTTCAGAGATTCTTGGCTCAGAATTGCGCGCCATTGGCCCTAAAGATGTCTTTGACACATTTGCATGAACTATATAGGTCGCTAAGGTTGAAACTTGTGGTAGGACGAATGTGCGGACCAAAACAGACAAAAATCGACTAGTGGTATAGCTTTCTAAAAATGGACCAAAGTTCTATCTAAAATGCATTTCTAGGATTAAAATGGGTTCATTTCGAGAAATGTTGAAGTTTTCCCCAAAAATAAACGATCAAAGACGTCCTATACAAAATTTCTGCTTTGGGGAACAAAATGATCTTCAACGATTTCCCTTTGGTATTTTCGTCCTACACTCCATAGTTTAAGGATTCTTGCCTCAATAACACGCGTCCATGACCCTAAACATGTCTCTGACACATTTGCATGAACTTGGGTCGCAAAAAGAGAAACTTGATGTAGAACATACGTGCGGACAAAAACGAACGAAAGTCCACCAATACTATGGCCTTCGAAAAATGGACCAAAGTTCGGCCTAAAATGCATTTCTAAATATAAATCGGGCTCATTTGGCTTTGGTATTTTCGTCCTACACCCAATAGTTCAGGGATTCTTTGCTCAGAAATGCACGTCTTCGACCCTAAACAAGTCTCTGAAGCATTTGTATGAACTATATAGGTCGCTAAGAGTGAAACTTGATGTAGGACAAATATTCGGACCAAAACAGATGAAAATCAACCAGTTGTATAGCTTTTTAAAAATGGACCAAAGTTCGACCTAAAATGCACTTCATGGCATAAAATGGGCTCATCTTGAAGAATGTTGAAGATTTTCCCAAAAATAAACGACCAAAGCGTCCCAGACTAGGTTTCTACTCTTGGGAACAAAATGACCTGCAACTATTTTTCTTTTGTATTTTCGTCCTACACCTTGTAGTGCAGGGATTCTTGCCCCAAAAACCGCGCGTCCATGACCCTAAACATGTCTCTGAAACATTTTCAGATACTATATACGTCGCAAAGAGAGATACTTGAGATAGGAATAACGCGCAGACCAAAACGGACGAAAATCCGCCAGTACTATAGGTTTCAAAAAATGGACCAATGTTAAGCCTAATATGCATTTTCTAGCTATAAAACATGCTCATTTGGAGTAATTTTAAGTTTGTCCCAAAAATAATTTACCAACGACGTCTCATACTCGGTTACTACTTTGGGAAACAACGTGACCAGCAACGATTTCCCTTTGCTATGTTCAACCTACACACCATAGTTCAGGGATTCTAGGCATAGAAATGTGCGTCCTTGACCCTTAACGTGTCTCTGATACATTTGCATAAATTATATAGATCATTTACAACGAAACTTGAGGAAGGGCAAATGTGCAGAACAAAACGCACGAAAATCGACAAATGGTATAGCTTTTTAATAATGGACAAAAGTTCGACAAAAGCTCATTTGGAGGAATGTTGAAGCTTTTCCAAAAACTAAACGATCAAATACGTCCCAAACTCAATTTTTGAATTGGGAAACAAATTGACATGTAACGATTTTCCTTTCGTATTTTGGTCCTACACCCCGTAGTTCAGGGATTCTTGTCTGAGAAACGCGCGTCCATGACCCTAAACAAGTCTCTGACACATTTTCTAGAGAGAAACTTGAGGTACGACTAACTTGCGGACCAAAACGTACAAAAATCCACCTGTACTATAGCCTTCGAAAAATGGACCGAAGTTAGGCCTAAAATGCATTTCTAGCTATAAAACGGGCTCGTTTAGAATAATTTTAAGTCTTTCTCAAAAATAATTTTCCAAAGATGTCCAACACTCAGTTTTTGCTCTAGGGAACAATGTGACCAGCAACGATTTTGCTTTGGTATTTTCGTCTTACACCCTATAGTTTAGGGATTCTTGCCTAAAAAATGCGAGTCCTTGACCCTAAACATGTCTTTGACACATTTGCACAAACTATATAGGTCGATAAGAGTGAAACTTGAGGTATGACGAATATGCGGACCAAAAAGGACGAAAATTGACCAGTTGTATATCTTCTTAAAAATGGACCAAAGTTCGACCTAAAATGCATTTCTTAGTATAAAATGGGCTCATCTTGAGAAATGTTGAAGCTTTTTACAAAAATAAACGACCAAAGACGTCCCATACTCAGTTTCTGCTGTGGAGAACAAAATGACCTGCAACTATTTTCCTCTGAATTTTTGTCCTACACACATAGTTCATCGATTATTGCTTCAAAAACACTCGTCCATGACCCTTACAATGTCTCTTGCACATTTGCATTGACTATATAGGTCGTGAAGAGAGAAACTCGATGTAGGACTAACGTGCGAACCAAAATGGACGAAAATCCACCAGTACTATAGCCTTAAAAAAATGGACCAAATTTTGGCCTACAATTAATTTAAAGTTATAAAACGGGCTCATTTGGAGTAATGTATATGTTTTTCCCAAAAATAATTTACCAAAGTCGTCCTAGACTCGGTTTCTGCTTTCGGGAACAAAGTGACCACCAACGATTTCCATTTGGTATTTTCGTCCTACACCCTATAGATTGGGGAATCATGGCTCCAAAATACGCATCTTTGACCGTAAACATGTCTCTGACACATTTGCATGAACTATATAGATCGCTAAGAGTGAAACTTGAGGTAGAGCGAATGTGCGGACCAAAATGGACAAAAATCGACTAGTGGTATAGCCTTTTAAAAATGAACCAAAGTTCAACCTAAATTGCATTTCTATGTAGTTTATATGGAGGAATTTTGAAGCTTTTCGCAAAAAGAAACGACCAAAGAGGTCCCAGACTAAATTTCTGCTTTGGAAAAGAAAATGACCTGCAACGATTGCCCTTTGGTATTTTCGTCCTACACCCTGTAGTTTAGTGATTGTTGCCTCATAAACGCACGTCCATGACCCTAAACATGTCGCTGACACATTTCCAGATACTATATACGTCGCAAAGAGAGTAACTTGAGGAAGGAATAACGCACGGACCAAAACGAACGAAAATCCGCCAGTACTATAGCATTCAAAAAATGGACCAATGTTCAGCCTAATATGCATTTTCTAGCTATAAAGCATGCTCATTTGGAGTAATTGTTATGTTTGTCCCAAAAATAATTTACCAAAGACATCCAGACTCGGTTTCTGCTTTTGGAAACAAAGTGACCAACAACGGTTTCCCTTTGCTATTTTCATCCTACACCCCATAGTTCAGGGATCCTAGGCCTAGAAATGCGCATCCTTGACCCTTAACGTGTCCCTGACACATTTGCATGAATTAAATAGATCGCTTACAATGAAACTTGAGGTAGGGAAAGTGTGCGGACCAAAACGCACGAAAATCAACCAGTGGTATAACTTTTTAAAAATGGACCAAAGTTCGACCTAAAATGCATTTCTAATTATAAAATGGGCTCATTTGGATGAGTTTTGAAGCTTTTCGAAAAATAAACGACCAAAGACTTTTCTGACTAAGTTTCTGCTTTGGGAAACAAACTGACCTGGAACGATTTCCCTTTGGTATTTTCGTCCTACACCAAGTAGTTCAGAGATTCTTGACTATGAAATGCATGTCCATGACCCTAAACATGTCTCTGACACATTTGCATGAATTATATAGGTCGCCAAGAGAGAAACTTGAGGTAGGACTAAGTGCGGTCCAAAACGGACAAAAATCCATCAGTACTATAACCTTCGAAAAATGGACCAAAGTTCGGCCAAAAATACATTCCTAGTTATAAAACGAGGTCATTTGGAGTGATTTTTAAGTTTCTCCCAAAAGTAATTTTCCAAGGACGTTCAACACTAGGTTTATGCTTTGAGGAACAAAGTGACCAAAAACGATTTCCCTTTGGTATTTTCATTCCACACCCCATAGTTTAGGGATTCTAGCCGTAGAAATGCGCGTCCTTGACCCTTAACGTGTCTCTAGCCCATTTTGCATGAATTATATAGATTGTTTACAATAAAACTTGAGGTAGGACGAATATGCGGACCAAAACGCACGAAAATCAACCAGTGGTATAGCTTTTTAAAAACTGACCAAAGTTCGACATAAAATGCATTTCTATTTATAAAATGGGCTCATATGGAGGAATGTGGAAGCTTTTCCCAAAAATAAACAACCAAAGATGTCCCAGACTCAGTTTCTGCTTTGGGAAACAAAATGACCTGCAACGATTTTCCTTTGGTTTTTTTATCCTACACCCCGTAGTTCATTGATTCCTACATCAGAAACGCACGTCCATGACCATAAGCTTGTCTTTGATACATTTCCATGAATTACATTGGCCGCAAAGAGAGAAACTTGAGGTAGGACTAACGTGCGGACAAAAATGGAAAAAAATCCACAAATACTATAGACTTCAAATAATTGACCAAAGTTCGACCTAAAATGAATTTCTAGCTATAAAATAGGCTCATTTGGAGTAATTTTTAAGTTTTTCCTAAAAAAATTTACCAAAGACATCACAGACTCGGGTTCTACTTTGGAGAACAAAGTGACATAGTTCAGAAATGCGAGTCCTTGATCCTAAATATGTATCTGACACATTTGCATGTACTATATATGTCGTTAAAAGTAAAACTTGAGGTAGGACGATTATGCGGACCAAAACGAACGAAAATCGACTAGTGGCATAGCTTTCTCAAAATGGACAAAAGTTGGACATAAAATGCATTTCTAGGAATAAAATGGGCTCATTTGGAGGAATGTTGAAGCTTTTCCGAAAAATAAACGATCAAATACGTCCCAAACTCAATTTTTGCATTGGGAAACAAAATGACCTGTAACGATTTTCCATTCGTATTTTGGTCCTACACCTCGTAGTTCAGAGATTCTTGTCTTAGAAACGCGCGTCCATGACCCTAAACATGTCTCTGACACATTTTCTTGAACTATATAGGTCGCAAAGAGAGTAACTTGAGGTACAACTAACTTGCGGACCAAAACGAACAAAAATCCACCTGTACTATAGCCTTCGAAAAATGGACAAAAGTTCCGCCTAAAATGCATTTCTATCTATAAAATGGGCTCATTTGGAGTAATTTTTAAGTTTTTCCCCAAAATAATTTACCAATGACGTCCCAGACTCGGGTTCTTCTTTGGAGAACAAAGTGACCAGCAACGATTTTGCTTTCCTATTTTCGTCCTACATAAAAAAGTCAAGGATTCTTGGCTTTGAAATGCACGTTCTAAACCCTAAACATGTCTCTGACATATTTGCAAGAACTATATAGGTCGCTAAGAGTGAAACTTGATATAGGACGAATGTGCGGACCAAATCAGACGAAAATCGACCAGTGGTATAGCTATTTAAAAATTGACAAAAGTTCGACTTTAAATGCATTTCTAGGTATAAAGTGGGCTCATTTGGAGGAATTTTAAAACTTTTTTCGAAAATAAACGACCAAAGACGTCCCAGGCTCAGATTCTTCTTTGGGGAACAAAATGACCTACAACGATTTTCTTTTGGTATTTTTGTCCTACACCTAGTAGTTATGGGATTTTTGCCGAAAACAATGTGGGCCATGGCCCTAAATATGTCTCAGACACATTTGCATGAACTATATAGGTCACGAAGAGAGAAACTTGAGGGAGGACTTACATGCGGACCAAAACGGGTGAAAATCCACCAATACTATAACCTTCAAAAAATGGACCAAAGTTCGGCTTAAAATGCATTTTTGCTATAAAATCGGCCCATTTGGACTAATTTTAGAATTTTAAAATAATAATTTACCAAAGACGTCCAAGACCCGGTTTTTGCTTTGGAGAACAAAGTGACCAGCAACGATTTTCCTTTGTTATTTTCGTCCTACAACCCATAGTTTAGAGATTCTTGGCTCAGAAATACGCGTCCTTGACCCTAAACATGTCTCTGACATATTTGCATTAACTATATAGGTTGCTAAGAGTGAAACTTCAGGTAGGACGCATGTGCGAACTAAAACAGACGAAAATCGACAAGTGGTATAGCTTTTTAAAAATGGACTAAAGTTCGACCTAAAATGCATTTCTAAGTATAAAATGGGCTCATTTGGAGGAATGATGAAGCTTTTCACCAAAATAAACGACCAAAGACGTCCCAGTCACAGTTTCTGCTTTGAGGAACAAAATGACCAACAACGATTTTCCTTTGTTATTTTCGTCCTACACCCCGTAGTTCACGGATTCTTACATCAGAAATGCGCGTCCATGACCCTTAACATGTCTCTGACACATTTGCATGAAGTATATAGGTGACGAAGAGGAAAACATGAGGTAGGACTAACGTGCGGACCAAAACGGACGAAAATCCCCAAATACTATAGCCTTCGAAAACCGAACAAAAGTTCGGCCTAAAATGCCTAAAATGAAAACCGAACAAAGTGACCAGCAACGATTTCCCTTTGGTATTTTCGTCCTACACCTCGTAGTTCAAGGATTCTTGGCTAAGAAACGCGCGTCCATGACCATAAACATGTCTCTGACGCATTTGCATGAACTATATAGATCGCGAATAGAGAAACTTGAGGTAGGACTAACGTACGGGGCAAAATGGACAAAAATCCACAAGTACCATTGTAATACCTGACTTTTTATTTAAGTTGTTTGTTGTAAACGTATGAATAAAATAATTGGAGGATATTTTAGTTAATTTTTGAAAAGGACATTTTAGTAATTTTGTTTAAAAATTAAATTAAGGGTAAAGTTGTAATTTACTTGGTTTTTTTTAAAAAAGGGTTAATAATAATTAGTTTATAAAAGAAAAAGAAAAAAAAAAGAAAATGATTTATTATTTATCATTTAGTTTTAAATAAAAAAAAAAAGAAAAGAAATTTATTTTTTTATGAAAAGTGTGCCAAAAGCTTAAAGAAGAAGGAAATTTGATTTTTTTTAAAAAAATCAATCCTTCAATTCATCCAATAGGATGAAAAGAAGGTGGTATTTGTTTTGTTTTGGGTAAGCTGAGTTAATGAAGAAGAAGAAGAGAAGAAGAGAATTTTTTTTGGGTTTGAAAGTTTGCACACCTTGAGAAGAAATGAAAAATTGAAGTCAATTCGCAACCAAATTGGACAAAATTTGAGTCTAAAGTGATTATAAGAGAGAGTAGAAGTTGACCGTAGCTTCAATTTGGAGATATTTGACCGAAGAGACCACTGAATTTGATCGAAAATTGCTCGGACTGCTGGAAAACGCGAAAAATTGACCCGAAACTTTGAAATTTAAATTCTCTGTCTACAAGCCGAGTTAAGATCTAAATTTTGGTGGTAAGCTAGATTATTAGTTCATTTAAAGTTCTGTAAAAGAAATTGAGTTATTATTATTATTATTATTATTATTATTATTATTATTATATATATGTATGTATGTATGTATATAAATATGTTTATAAATAATATTTTAGGAGAAAAGAATTAATTCAAAAAGGTAATTAAGGAAGATTCGGTTTTCCTCGATTTTCGTGTGAAGTGATTTAAGGGTCGATTAAGAATTTATTTTTCATGAGATTTGGAGATCGAAAAAATTTACGAGTCAGGGATAGCATGTCAAGTTTGTGACTGATAGTATTATTTTAATATTTTAATATCAAAATAATGACCGGAATGCATGTTATTCGAGAATTTGCAAAATTTTCAGGAAATTTCAGAAAAATCACGTTGTTCATATTTTTTGATAAAATTTCACATTGTAACTTGTTTGAAGCATGATTTAAGTGTTTTAAGGCATTTTCAGTAGTTTGTATATAATAGTATTATATTGACACGTTTTACGAGGCGATGCCTATTTCAAAATAAGCATACTTTATAATATGTTCGACTCTGTTTATGTTTATTGAGATGATTTTCATAAATGTTTAAGCATGTTTTGACTGTTATAGGGCCTAAGCATGTTTTGCACGTCTTATGATGATTTAATGTTTCTATGAGATTTCTACCATGTTATAAGTGATGTTTAGGCATGATTTCGAGTACTACGAGTTTCATGATGATACATGTGAACTTAAGGCTACTATACTAGGTGTGCACACTAGGGTATGCGCTGCCTTGCGTAAGGGTTCGCCCCACCATGGCAAAGACGTTGTGGGCAGTGGCTACGCTACTTCGTAGTTATACACTGTCATGGTGTTGAGATTACTCCACCATGGCAAAGACGTTGCAAGTGTTGGCCCCACTGCAACGTAGATTCGCTGCCTTGGTGTTGGGTTCGACCCACTTTTCCAAAGGCGTTATAGTTGCTAGCCCCACTATAACGTAGGATACCATCGTTGTGTTGAGCTGGCTCCACCTCGACAAGACGTCGTTGGTCCCGATCCAACCACAACATAGATATAGCTGTCGTTAGTGTGAGAATACTCTACTATGACAAAGACGTAGCTAGTGCTGGGTTTCCCCACTACTACGTACTTCAGTTTGATATACATCGCTTACAGATTTTCAGATATTCATGTTTTAGCATGATTTCAGTTATGCATAATTTTACCATGATTTACAGATATGTATCGTGCAAGCACCTTTCAAGTGATTTCAGTTTAAATTATGATTTATGGTTTCAGTTATGATTTGATTTATGAAG
>JBBPDJ010036819.1:0-13631 GCA_037974625.1 Cucumis cinereus | reverse complement strand
AAGATTTGTCATGGTAACACTATCATAAAATATTATAATTATATTAGGAATTTAATATACATCAAATATGCAAAATATCATTAATTTTATTAATTATAATAAAGTAAAAGAAAATATGTCATACCTTTAGAACCTACCTTCGGCGTAGGAGACGATCCGAGCTCGTGTGGATAACGTATTGTGAAAATGAAGCACAACGAAAACACGGATATCGAGAAACTAATATTAAAATAAAATAACAAATAAAGAAAATAAAAAGAAAATAAAAGGAAAAGGAATTTCTTCAAATTTTTCAATTTCTCAAATTCTTCCACTTTATCCCATTTATTTGGATTTCTCTCCGATGTGTGTCTCTAACAAATGCCACCAAAAGCCACTATTTATAGGCAATTTGGCATGCATGAGGTGACTTACATGGATACTAACCATGAGGGAATGGATGACACATGGTTAACATATGTGTTAATGGAGAAATCCACATGGCATTTTGGACACTAAGCATTATAATGAAGCATCTATATTATTTGCAATAATATTATAATAAAATTAATATATCTTTCTAAAACTATTTTTTTTGGTTAAATTTTTCTAATAGAATTTTTTATTTCTTTGTTTATATCTTTGACAACGAGAGAACAAATTAACTAATATATAATATTTGCATTTATAGCAAGAGAACTCCAAAATAAAAGCTATTAACTTCGATTAAAAATAAAATCTTATTTTTAGTATATTTAGTTCTCCTATTTAACTTTTTTTTTTTAAAAAAAAAAATCTTTATAAAAATATAATATAATGAGATTATTTAAAATTTTAGTGTGGCTTATATGAAATATGATTTTTGCATTTACAAAGATAGGGGATAATGTGATTTTTTTTCAGGAAATCTACAATATTATGAATGATAGGTTTTTAAATAACAAAAGAATCTTAGATTTTTTAATGTAAGTTATTGATAAATTGCAATTTATTGAAATTTGAATTGGAGATAAAATGTGATTTTCTAAATAAATATAAATAAATAATTACATTTCTTTATATTTAACGTGGAGTAGATATTAAAGGTGATATATATATATATATATATATATATTAAAATTTATATATTTAACCTAAAATAAATAAGTTGTACAGTGCTATGTTTTTTTTTAAATTATAAAAATATTGGATGATTTAGTTAGCCATTTCATTCTAAAATTTAAATTTAAACCATAATATGTTTTTCTATTATGTTGAATTGGATGATTTATTTTTCTCTTAATTTTTAAACTTTAATTTAAAGAAAATTATTGTTATTTTTTATTTCGTGATAATCTTAATAATTTAAACCAACATATTATCTTTTTGTTTGATTTGTATGCTGGGTTATTCTTCTTATTGTCCTTTCAATTTTAAAGTGTAATTTGCATAAAATTTAGTAATAATTCGTTCGAAAAAGATATTTTATTGTCCTCCCAATTTCAATTTTTAAAATTTTAATTTAAACAAAAATATAATTTTTAGCCGACCTAAACCCTCAAAACTTAATCTCGATGCTTTTGATTTTAAACCTTATTTCAAAATTAGATGAATTGCATGTTCACACGAGATTTTGACAATGGAATTTGAATTTTGTTTTTGATTTCAATATAGTAGTACAATCTCTAATATTTTCTCCTTTGATGTTTTCTCTTAAATATAAACTTTAAATTTCTATACTTGATGAGCTTCTTGGTTGATCAGCCTTTGAGCTTGTTGATCTTCTTAAATGATCGGTCTTTGGGCTTGTTGATTTTTCTTAGACGATCGATCTTTGAGCTTGTTGATCTTTCTTAGATGATCGGCCTTTGAGCTTGGATGATCGGCCTTTTGGCTTGTTGATATTCTTGGATGATCGACGTTTGGGCTTGTTGATCTTTCTTAGATGATCGGCCTTTGGTTTGTTGATCTTTCTAGATGATCTTCCTTTGGGCTTGTTGATCTTCTTGGATGATCGACCTTTGGTTTGTTGATTTTCTTGGATGGTCGACCTTTGGGCTTGTTGATCTTGATTTGACAGATGACTTATTCTTGAAATTGGAGTCTTGGAAGAAAGTTTGTATCTTTCAAGAAACTTCAGTCTTCGAGTGTGGTCAGCTTCAGGAGTTAGAGAGTCTTCTAGTTGTTTGTAGAATTCTCTCTAGACCTTCTGGAGTTTGAAATCTATGACCTCACAAATATAAATCAATTCGAGCTTCAATCTTCTGGAATTCAAGAAAGGTTTAAACTTCCAAGTCTTCAATTTTCAGAAGGAGGTGATCTCGAGGTTGATAAGAACTTTCACGTCTGTAGAGCTTCAGATGTTGAGTTTTAAATTCTTCAGAGCTTCGACACTTTTGTTCTTCTCCCCAAAAAGTTCTCTCAAATGAATGAGAATGTCTCTATTTACAATGAATTTCCATGGGCTTTATGTGGGTTTGGGCCCATTTGTTTGTTGGACATGGCTTGGGCCTATCTTGCTTATGGAGCTTGGATTTGGGTTTAAGCCTATTTTGTTTATTAGGCTTGGACTTGGACTTAAACCTATGGGTTTGAGCTTGGACTTGAGCTTATTTTCTTTATTGGGCTTGTGCCTATTTTGTTTATTGGACTTAAACTGGCTCAACTATCCTTTTGGCTCAAGTTTCGAATTGGGTAGAAATTTTAACTATCAAAACCAATTCAAATTATAACTGTGATAATATGGCAACATTTAATAGGCCAAAATTTCTCATTCAACAAATGCCTTTTTCGAGATTTGTGCACGTATGTGAGTGCATAAATCTCGAAAAATAAAGTTTTGAAAATTGCAAGTTGTATATTCTTGAATTTCTACCCTACTTGACGTGCCAATTAAGCTATGAATTTTGTGCGTAAGCTTGACTTTGATTTAAAATAGAATTTGAGAATAAACTTGGATGGCAACCCAAGTTTAGGATTTGGAATGTAGTCAAATTTAAATTTGAAATGAATTTGAGGTTTTATCCTTAATTTAATTTGACTTGAAGATAAAACCCTAAACTTGGATTTGGAATAAAAACTATGAATAGGTCAAAATTTGAATCAATTTTGATATCAAAATACAAGCAACCCATTATTAATTTTCAACCCATTATCAATTTTGAAAGCCATGTAGGGCATATGGATTGATTTCAGTAGGGATGACCCTTAACAACGGTCTATTCTACCCTATTGTGTTTCTCAAGAAGATCATTGATTTTAAACTGATTTGTGGATTGATTCCAGTAAGGATGACCCTTAACAACGGTTTATTCTACCCTATTTTGTTTCTCAAGAAGATCATTGCTTATAAACCGATTTGTGGATTGATTCCAGTAGGGATGACCCTTAACAACGGTCTATTCTACCTTATTGTGTTTCTCATCATTGCTTATAAACTGATTTGTGTATTGATTTCAGTAGGGATGACCCTTAACAATGGTCTATTCTACCCTATTGTGTTTCTCATCATTGTTTATAAACTGATTTGTGGATTGATTCCAGTAGGGATGACCCTTAACAACGATCTATTCTACCCTATTGTGTTTCACATCATTGCTTATAAGCTGATTCGTGGATTGATTCCAGTAGGGATGACCCTTAACAATGGTCTATTCTACCCTATTGTGTTTCTTAGTTGCGCCTTGGGGGAGTATATGGACCTTCTCAGCTGCGCCTTGGAGTATGTGAACCTTCTCAGCTGGGCCATGAATGAGTATGTGGACCTTCTCAGCTGCGCCTTGGAGGAGTATATGGATTTTTTTAACTGCACCTTGAAGTATGTGGAACTTCTCAGTTGCGCCTTGGAGGAGTATATGGACCTTCTCAGCTGTGCCTTGGAGGAGTATATGGATTTTCTCAGCTGCATCAAGGAGTATATGACCTTTCCAGCTGCATCAAAAAGTATATGATCTTTCCAGCTGCATCAAAGAGTAGGAGTATATGACCTTTCCAACTGCATCAAAGAGTATATAACCTTCCCAGCTGGATCATTTCATAGTCTTTCTCTCAGCTGCATCAATGAGTATATGACATTCTCAGCTGCATCAAGGAGTATATGACCTTTCCAGCTGCATCAAGGTGTATATGACATTTCCAGCTGCATTTAGAAGTATACGACCTTTTTAGTTGCATCAAGAAGTATATGACCTTTCTAGTTGCATCAAGGAATATATGACCATCCCAGCTGCATCAAGGGGTATATGACCTTCCCAACTGCAACAAGGAGTATATGTCCTTCCCAGTTGCAACAAGGAGTATATGACATTTCCAGCTACAACAAGGAGTATATGACCTTTCCAACTGTATCAAGGAGTATATGATCTTCCTAGCTGCATCAAGAAGTATGAGTATATGACCTTCAACTGCATCAAAGAGTATATGACCTTCCCAGCTGGATCATTTCATAGTCTTTCTTTGAGCTGCATCAAGAAGTATATGGCCTTCTCAGCTGCATCAAGGAATATATGACCTTCTCAACTAAACCATATATATTTTGAAAATATTGAGACTGCACCACTACCATTTGGAAGCGTCGAGACTGCACCACTACCTATTTTGGAGAGAGGCAGAGCTATCCGACATTTTGGAGAGAGGCGAGCTACCCGACATTTTGGAGAGGGTTAGAGCCACGCCGACATTTTGGAGAGAGATAGAGCTATGCAGAAATTTTGGAGAGAGGCAGAGCGACATCGATATTTTTGGAGGGAGGCAGAGTTGCAACGACATTTTGGAGAGAGGCGGAGCTGCATCGATGTTTGGAAGAGTGGAAAAGTCGCACTTTTAAAGAAGCAACCATGAAGTCTTTGAGCTTGAGTTTGAAGATTTTTTTTTTAATTTGAGTTTGAAAAAGCATCGACGACGCCATCGAACTTGATTATGAAGAATCTTCTTTTTTTATGCACTCAACTGGTATATAGTCTTGCACAAAGTATCGTACGTCTTCAATTTATTGGATCGCCTTCTTATTAGAGATGATCATTTTGAATTTGGAGATTTTGCCCCCAATTTGTTGTGATGCCCCCAGTAAAGACGAACATCTTTCGATTTGAAATTTCTTCTTTCAATGAGATCAATGACGTTGATTTTGTAGAGCCACTCATAAGGTTATGACGCTCCTACTTTTGTGAAAATATTTTATGGATTGAACTTAAATTTATTTAAGTTGCCTACGTACCCTTGAAGAAAAGGGTCAAATCATAATGTAGTTCAAGTTTTTTTTTTTTTTTTCTGGACTGGACTTAAAGTTTCCTTCAAATTGCCGACGTACCCCTTTACGGTATGGGGATCAAGTCTTAACGTAGTTCAACTGATTTTGTTTTTTTGCTTTTCACCTTTTAAGCTCAGTGGGCTAGGAGCACCATGCAGTTTAAGCTCTTGCGATAAGGAGCTATTTTATATTTATATTTTAGAAGCTTTTATTTTCATCATGACTTTGATCATCTCCTTCATTTGTAGGATTCGTCAATATGATGAGTTTTGGCTTTACCTTCAGGGAACCTTCTGTACTTATGACAACAGATAACTTCCTCTTCATGCGTGAAGGAACAAAACTTTGAATTTTATCGTCATTGTTTACTTCACAAAATGGTTTTGGTTTCAAGCTTTTCATCTTTATTTCATGTTGGTTGCATGTTACTTTGAGACGATCGAAAGCCGATGTCGAAGATCGATCTCTCTTTGACGTGAAGATACTTAGTCTTTTGAAAACTGAAACTCGAGTGGAAGTGGACGTTGAATATTGATTGTCTTCTTTTGCCGTGGCCATACCCAATCTTCAAAAGACTGAAGCTCGAGTAGTTGAAGGCTTAATACGATCAAAGGCATAAGTTCTTTGTTTGATATCTTTTGAATCGTCAACTTTCTCGACATTAATATGATACGGACTTGTAAAACTTATTTGGTTGTAATCATTTGTTATTACCGCAACATGATTTGATTGAGCTGTTTCATCAAAATCTAGCTCAATTTTTCCTTCTCGAGCTAATTTTAGAATTAGCTCTTTTAAAATGAAGCATTTTTCTACTGGATGATCGATGACGCGATGATACTTACAATAGTTTGGATCGCTGATTTTTTGCATCTCTTTTGGTCGTTTAGACTCAGGAAGTTGAATCAATCGCGCTTTTAGCAATTGTTCTAACATATCAGCAATGTCAGCATCGAAAAATGGATAGACTTTTTCTTGATTTTCCTTCATTGTTGAGCGACGTATTTTATATTTTTCTTGGCAACTTTGAGTCTTCTTGTCTTTTTCTTTGAATGACGACTTAAAAGGAGTTGAACTAACAGCCATAGATTCTTTTGGAGCCACATCAATACCAATTTCTTCATTTTCTTTGCTAGAGATTAAAACATTTTCGCCTCCTCGACTAGTAATACTTAGCTCCATATCATGGGCTCGAGTTGCTAGCTTTTCAAAACTGCGAGGTTTTATACCTTGAAGTATGTAGAGTAGTCTCCAATGCATTCCTTGGATGCACATCTCAACGATAGATAGTTCAATGAGACGATTTTTGCAATCCAAACTTGCGGCTCTCCAACGATTTATGTAGTCGATGACGAGTTCGACTTCTCGCTGCTTGGTGTTGGTGAGCTTGAACATACTGACTATTCGTTTTGTGTTGTAGAAGCGATTTAGAACTCCTTTTCGAGTTGTGCTCAGTTGTCAATGGACTCGGACTCTAAGTCAGTGTACCAGTCAAAAGCATTTCCTTTCAATGTTCGAACAAATTGTTTGACTAAAAAGTCCCCTCGTGTACCAACATTTTCACATGTTTCGATAAAATGAGCAATATGTTGTCGTGGATTGTCTTTCCCATCAAATTGTTGAAACTTAGGTGGCTCGTACCCAGGTGGGATTGTTAAATTATCAATTCTTCTTGTATATGGTTTAGAATACAAGAGAGAAATTTGGGAAGGACCACCTCATTGAGCTCTGATGGAATTTGTGGTTATATCTTGCAATTGTTGCACTGACAATGAAACAATTGAAGTTGGTTGTTGTTGTTGTCTTTCTTGCAAAATTGTCTTCCCTTTGCAATTATCCTTGGCAACCGGTGCTTGACTTGATTCAGCAACATCACGACTTTGATTTGATTCTTTAGAGATGTGATTCCATAGTCTCTTTCTTCGATTGCCTTCATTAGCATGCTCACCTTCTTTTCTAATTCAACCAATTTTTCTTCATCGATACCCACGTTTGTCATCATTACTGATACTATGCTGGATTCTGAAACTTCTTTGTTTAATTCTTTAGAAGATGAAGTGAGTTCATTAGATAGTGGATTCTGCTTAATGGCAATCATGTTATTTGCTTATTTATTTCTCGCGATTTCAATGGTTGAATGCTTTTCAGATAGATCGATATTTTTGAAGTGGCCACAAGTGACTTGTCTCATGTAGGCGTCACTTGAAGTTTTGGAAGCGTTGTCTTTAGATGACATTTAATCTTGTATGAGAGAAAGAGATGAAAGTTAGAGAGGTCCCACTGGACGTGCCAAACTGTTCACACGAGATTTCGACAAGGAAAATTTAATTCGTGGAACTTGAATTTTGTATTTGATTTCAATATAGTAAGTACAATCTCTAATATTTTCTCCTTTGATGCTTTCTCTCAAATATAAACTTAAAATTTCTATACTTGATGAGCTTCTTGGTTGATTAGCTTTTGGGTTTGTTGATCTTCTTGGATGATCGGCCTTTGGGCTTGTTGATCTTTCTTAGATGATCGGCCTTTGAGCTTGTTGATCTTTCTTAGATGATCGGCCTTTGAGCTTGTTGATCTTTCTTAGATGATCGGTCTTTGAGCTTGTTGATATTCTTGGATGATCGACCTTTTGGCTTGTTGATCTTCTTGGATGATCGACCTTTGGGCTTGTTGATCTTTCTTAGATGATCGACCTTTGATTTGTTGATCTTTCTAGATGATCTTCCTTTGGGCTTGCTGATCTTCTTGGATGATTGACCTTTGTTTTGTTGATTTTCTTGGATGATCGACTTTTGAGCTTGTTGATCTTGATTTGTCGGATGACTTGTTCTTGAAATGGAGTCTTGGAAGAAAGCTTGTTATCTTTCAAGAAACTTCAGTCTTCGAGTATAGTTAGCTTCAAGAGTTAAGAGAGTTTTCTAGTTGTTGGTAGAATTCTCTTTAGACCTTCTAGAGTTTGAAATCTTTGACCTCACAAATAAAAATCAATTCGAGCTCCAATCTTTTGGAATTCAAGGAAGGTTTAATCTTCCAAGTCTTCAATTTTCAGAAGGAGGTGATCCCGAGGTTGATAAGAACTTTCACGTCTGTAGAGCTTTAGAGGTTGAGTTTTCAATTCTTCAAAGCTTCAACACTTTTGTTCTTCTCCCTAAATAATTCTCTCAGATGAATGAGAATGTCTCTATTTATAGAGAATTTTCATGGGCTTTATGTGGGCTTGAGCCCATTTGTTTGTTGGACTTGGCTTGACCCCTCTTGCTTGTGAGGCTTAGATTTGGGTTTAAGCCTATTTTGTTTATTGGACTTGGAATTGAGTCTATTTTGTTTATTGAACTTAAACTGGCTCCATTATCTTTTTTTGATCAAGTTTCTATCATGGGCTTGAATCGAATTGGGTAGAAAATTTAATTACCCAAACTAATTCAAATTATAACTGTAATGATGTGGCAACAATTAATTAGTCAAAATTTCTCATTCAACACATGTATTTACAAAAAATCTAAAAAATAAAAAAGACACAAAAACATGTCAAATTAACAATAAAAATTATTATAAATCTCTAAACTCATTTTTTTTTTAAAAAAAAAAACTGCATAACATAAAAGTAGTATATCACTATCTTGTCCATCAATTTGTGAGCATTTACATTGCTTGAATGTTGAAAAACTTTTTGAATGAATTTCTTCTCCACCCTCCTTAATATGTGAGAGAATATGTGTGTATAGAGAAATTACAATAGTATGTAAAAAACATTAAATCACTCGATACTTTTTACAAGATTGAGAAGTGAAAAAATTGGAAAAATATGATAAAACAAAAATGGAAAAATGATATATTCTAAGCCCATACGATAAAGGAAAAGAAGGCACCGAGAAGGATGTGAATGCCAATGCAACAGATAAATAAATTTGATTAGCAAAATAAGAAATCTACAAAAAGAAAAAAGACAAAAAAAAAAAAAAAAAAAAAAAAAAGAGGAAGAAGAAAGGAAGTACCTCGTTGAAATGGTGGCTAAATTCAAATATTTATAGAAAACGTTTAGATTTCAAATTATAATTTTATTTTATTTTCAATTAAATTACATTATGTGATATGAAAGGTGAATTCTAATTTACGTTGAGATCATTTAATCATGCAATATGAAATTAACGAAGATATTGTTTTTAGCTAACGTGATATTTTTTCTCTTGAATTTATTTAAAATGGAATAGTTATTAGAGATTAAAAGTGGTTTTTTTTAAAAAAACTAGATTTTCTTTCTCAAATCTATAGTTGAAAGCCAAAATAAATAGGGAATGGTTTTATTTTTAAAAACTTTTAAACACGTATTTATAGGTTTTTAAAATTTATTTAATGATTTAAATGAAAATTTTTAGATAAAAATATTTTTTTTAAAATTGCGAGTAATTTTTTTTTCTATGTCAGACTCATTTAACGTGAAAGCCAAAATAAATAGTGAAATATTTTTAAGAAAACTTCATTCAATGTGGATGTATAGTTTTTTTTATATATATTTATTTAAAGATTTAAATAGTATATAACTGTTTGTAACATTTTTGTTTATGAATTAGCTACATGTTATTTAAACTTTGTTTTTAAGACCATCAAATATTATAAGTGGTTAAAAGTAAAATATTTGTAATTATATATTATAAATTTAGACAGAATAAAAGAAAATTTAATTACAAAGCATAATGTATATTTGAAAATTTTAAATTATACATAGCTTAGAAATTAAACATTTTCATTATATTTTATTCTTTTTATATGGAGTTATTGACGGGAACATCTCCTTATTATTTTTGTTTGGAAAATTTGTATTATTTTGATTGTAACCATCGATGATAAAATCATAAAATCAATTTATAAACATTCTCAAACCTAAATTTATAAACTATATCTAAATTGCAGGAATTGAAATTGTTATTGATTCAATATAAAATTAATAATTTATAGTACAACAACCTAAAAATTAATTAGAAAAAATATCTTCACAGCTTATATGCAGGATACATTATTAAATCCAAATCTACGTCTACCAATTATAATGAGGTGGCCATATTGAAAAAATAGATCTTAGCTAGAGAATAGAAAAGACATATATAAGTTTATGAATACACAACTAAAAAACAAGGGGGAAATTAATGGGCAATCGTAATATAACAAAACATATATTTTTTTCATTAAAAAAAAGAAAGTAAAGTAAGAAAGAAAATGCAGAAACAAATGGCAAAAATTGAAGAATGAAATTATATAAATAAAATCAATTGATGGAATAAGGTTATAGTCCATTTATATGAACTGTCTACACATCAGATTATTATTTATATTTTATTTAATAATTTGATGTGATTTTAGCATTTTCCAATTTTATCCTTTTTAAAGTAGGCTTAATTTGTTATTTTATTATGTTACATTAGGGTTTTTATTGGAAGACTATTTAAGCATGACTGTTAGGTTGTAAAAATCGTTTTTGAGATATTGAATTTGGAATGAATTTTTTCTTTGTGTTGATGATGGAGATTCATCACCAACCTTTGAACATTCAGGCATGTCTGATCATTTTGTTTGTAGAGTGTTTAAACCTTGAGTTTTATCTCTTGTTATTCGATCAAAAGGTAATCCAATATTAGTCATTTCCTTTGGATTGTTGTCAATTTGACTTGGTGGTTTTAAAATTTGATATTAGAGGTTTACCAATTGACTTCTTGATTTTCAAATCCTAGGATTTTTATATTACACATGATAAGAATTGTAAGAATATTGGAAACTTTGTGGGCTTCATCCAATATATAGTAGATGGTATGGTTGGAGACCTTTTTGCATCTTTATACATCAGTTGGAAAGCACAAAGATGTCTCTCGCTTTACACCAAATTCTCCTATATATGGATTTATTTATTGTTCACAATTTCATTAGATCTTATCTTACAAAAAAAAAAAAAAAAAAATTGGGAGTGTGAACATTAGTCACAAGAAAGATGAGAGATAATTTGTGGGAGACAAAATGGAAGAAGAGTATGACTTTAAAACTGAGATGATCAATGGTCATAAGTTTTTTTATTAATTTAATTTTGTGTGAAGAGAATTTTAAGACATTAAAGATAAATTAATGAATTTAATTAATTGAGAGATAATGAGGGATGTTATGAAATATGGAAAATATGTATTGATATACTAAAAAATGTAACATTTAGTTGGAAGAGGGGTAGATGTAGGTGTACAATTATTCAGTGAAATCTATGTTAATTACATAAATCAATGAAGTTTAAAAGACAATTACAATAAAACCAACATGGTAAATAAAAAATCAAACTAAGAAAATGACAAAATGTGAAGAATACGTTTCTTCCTATTGCCACTTTTCTATAGACTATATTAGATAGTATAGATTTATCTCTCTAAAATTCTTACTAGTTTTCTTCTTTCCTTGTAGGGTATCTTTGACAACAACGACGACAACGTGTCAAGTTACTTCATCTTCTCCAAATGACACACGACAACTAATGAAAATGTATAAAGTTTTTCAAATGTCAAGTAAATTAAGTGTAGAAGACAAGAGTAAGAAAGTGTGTTACTGCAGTGGTTGACTAATTTTATTAAAGGAAGATTTTGAGCAACATGTTGGACAACATGTCAAAGCATTGACAATAACATTGAGATCGTGGGGCACCAACTTCAACAAAATTTTCTTTCCATATATGAAAGATTGTTAGCAGATTTGTGGAGCATTATTCTCCTACATATCTTCAACCTATATAAATGATGTTTATTCTCTCCAAAAATATATTTAAAAAGCTAGTCATATTTAGTATCGTTATTCTTTTTAGGGTTAGCCGACTCATGAGAAAAGTGTGCATACACTGATCATTTTGAGCTTAGAGTTTGTCTAAGCTTCAACCTTCATGTATTGTTGTTAAGTGTTGTTGTGTTCCTTGTTGAGGTTGAGATTTTGGTAGCCATTGTAGATCTCAAAAGAGGTAGAAAAACCTTGTACTTGTCGTTGAGACTTTTGATGTGGTAGCCATTGTAGAACTCGAAAGGAGTTTATTTTGATAGAGTATTTGGGAGAGCCTAATATGGTGAATGTAAGAGGATCTCGCTCTTAGGGGGAGCCTAAGCATATTGTATTAAGGGGATCTCATTCAAAGGTTGAAGAAGCATTTTTGTGGAAGTGAGAGGGGCTCAAACTTAAGGGGAGCCTAAGTTGAAACGTTAAAGAGCAAGCTATACGAAAGTCATTGAAGCAGGAGTCTGTCAGATAATTACTTTTGTTGTAATTGCTAAAATTTTTATATAGTGAAGTTTCGTTCCACTAGGCGCACTGCCCCTCAGACGTAGGTGATTTTGTACCGAACTGAGTTATCAATTTATGTGTCATTATATTTCTGCTTGCTTTCGTAACAACCCTCTTGTTGGATATTGTCAGTGACATCATGCTTGACATTGTGTCCTCTGTCAGATCCATCGATTGTTTTTTCAATTGGTCAGAGCGGGTTGATTGCTGCACAATGAGTTTTCAATGGAGTTGATCAGAGAAGGTGGATCAACTACTCGCCCTCTTGTTTTAGATGGAACTAACTACTCATATTGAAAAGTTAGAATGATCGCATTTCTTAAGTTTATTGACCATAAGACTTGGAAAGATGTTGTGATAAAATGTTCTCACCCTCAACTTGTTGGGTTTTATGTCCTAAAACTCGTAGATAGTAAATGTAATCCGTTGATCGTTATTAATAAAGACCTATTATTTCAATTTCAATAAATAGTTATTGATTATTTTTGTCTAATTAACCCTAATCCAATAAACTAACATCTTAAGTTGTTTTATGAATCTTGAACTGTATGTGGAGACATACATGAATCTGATGTGATAAAAACTCATCGCAACGGAAGAATTACAGGACCATTCACAATTTTAATTTGAGAAAAAATAAAACACTAATACATTGGAAAAGAAATTACAGAAACAATCTAGGCTAAACATGATTTTTATAAACATAACTATAGAGAGAAAAAAAAAACTTACCCTCGTTGAAGACTCTGAATTCTACCAAACTTCAAAGTGTTGTCACCACTAGTTGGAACCTCTCCTATTCTCTGAATAATGGAGGTTTGGCTTGCGGGAACTAATTGAGATTTTCTTTTGGAAATTTCGGAGAAAAATAGAGAGTTTTTTTTTTTTTTCTGCAGACCTTCTGCAATTCGTACGTTGTTTCAAGCGTACTTTGAAGAAGGGGAGATTAGAGAAACATTTGGGAAAACGTGAGAGCATTCACGTTTTCCAAAAAAATAACTCCCACAAGGGAGTTATTTAATTTTAATTTTAATTAAATTAAAATTAATTAAAATTAATTAATTAAATTAAAATTAATTAAATCATATTTAATCAATATTTCATTTAAATCATATTTAAATGAATATCT
>JBBPDJ010036818.1:0-13640 GCA_037974625.1 Cucumis cinereus | reverse complement strand
TAGGGATCCCGTCTAGGTTCTTTTTCTTATTTTTCCAACATTACTGTTTGAACGTTTGAAATCTTATATTATTTTATATTTGGATTAATCTAAAGTATTTATTTTGATTTGCCATCGTCTTTAAAATGGTTTTAATGAATTTTATTAGAGTAACGACCTTGGGTTAATGTTAAAAAACCTGGGGCGTTACAATATATTTGAGATATTTTGAATTCGAATCTAGTGTTATATGTGTGCAGACAAGGATATTTCGTTGTTGGTGTTGGGTTTACTCCACAACAACGATACTGTCGGGAGTGTCGGGCATGCCCCACTACGACAAAGACGTTGGAAGTACCAGGCATGTCCTACTATAACATAGATAAATAATAAGTAAAAGCTAAGACAAGCAATAGTTTGAAATATACATACGTTACTTCAGTATATTTTTTTCAAAAATTATTCATATAGTATGCTTATTGAACTCAGTCGCTCACTAAGTTTTAGCTTACGTTTTCAATATAATTTCTATTTTCAGGTAGAGATCGGGATCCCAGAACTTGACCTATCGTTGCCAGTCTGCTGTCTAGTTTTGTAATTTGGTTGTATGTCGGGATCCTTGAACATGCATTTTGTCTCTAATTAGACTAGAGTAAAATGTAAATTATTAACTAATTAGGTTTAAGACGATGTAAATAATGTTTGAAGTTTAATGACTTAAGACAATAGTTATAAACCTATGTTTTGTTACACGTGTTTTTCTTAAATTACTATTCATATTTAAATTTTATTAGTCTAAGTTAGTAAATATCGCTAAGATAGATACGGTGTCTACTGACTTCGCACCATCCTTTAGATATAGAGTAGTGTCTAAGGGAGGGTGTGACAAGAAGCACAAATGAATTGTTTAAGCATAGAGAATCGAATGTGACTAGATTGATATATGATTTATGTTTGATTTCTATTTGATTGTCATGGTACTACCATATGATTGATATTTGATTGTAGTGTGGTTTTCATTACATAAGTCTAACATAAAGTTATGGCAACACTGTTCAATAGATTATCAATAAAAAACATATATTACTCTAACACCAAGATCTACAAATTTTCTAAAAAGAAACATCTCATTTCGATATTAAATGAGATGACAATCAATATCAAATAACATTCATTACCATTAAGAACCAGAATTGGATAGTAATAAGAAAACAATTTGTATCATTGACAATTAGAGAACAACCTATATCAAATAGCAATCAAGCCACCATCAGGTAACACATAAATATACGATAGCAATTAGAAAACAATCAATATCAAATAGCAATTTATAGGAAAAAAAAAAGTAATTAGAGGGTAATCAGTAGGCAATCAAATGACTATAAGAAGGCTAATTAAAATTGAAAAAAAAATAATCATATGATAATCAGTTAGCAATCATATAGCAATCAACTTTCATGCGCAAGTACGTGAATCAATGAGAATATTTTCGACCTTTCAATTTCATATTTTTCATTTAAATAGGGTGGACAACTAGTTTTGCTAAAAAAAATTCCTAAACCCTAAATCCTAAAAAAAAAAAAAAAAAAGATAAACCTTTGGGCCATAGGCCTATTTTTTTAAAATAATTTTGTCAATTGTGCAATCGCATCTTAAAAACATGTGTTCTACTCGATGACTTAAACTTTTAAGGCTAAGTAACTTACCTAAAGGAAAGTTATCAATGTGATACTAAAAAAAATTATATAAATAACTTTATCAACTTAAAATTTATGTGACATACTAGATATAAGGTGTGTTTGGATTGCATTTTCAAGTGATTAAATTAAAAAATAAGTTGCTTTGAAAAACATTCATGTGTTTAGCAACCACCTAAAATTGATTTTGAAAAAAATCAGTTTTATAAAATAATATGCTTTAGGATAAACACTTGAAACAAATTTTAGAAAAATGAATTTTGAGTGTTTGATGGTTAATTTTTCTAATTTCTATATAACACTCTGGCCACCACCATCGGTTGTCTTCGCCAACTAACCTCTGACAACTGTCTTCGCCTCCACCATCGACAGTGAACCTCCAACCACGGTTCTTCACACGATTATTAACAACCAATTTTCGCCTACCATTTTCTCCACAACCAGTTACGACCAACCTCTGACGATTACTTTTCAACAATCGTCGTCTACCAAACTTCGAGTGACCATTTTCTGGCGACCATCATAAGAAAACTACCAACAACCATTCATCTCTGTCGCCAAAACCTTTGGTCACTGTTTTTCTGGCTACTGTTTTTCGTCAATCGCTGACAATCAACTTTCCTCTACTATCTTTTGGCAACTGTTGTCGGCCAACCTCTGACAATTTCTTTTCGAAAACCATCACCGACCAACTTTCTTAGAACATTTTTCAATGTACGCCACCTACTGCAGCATCCCACATTTATGCATGCCAAATCAAAGAATTTTCCTTCTTCCTCATGCGTGTGTCTACCCCTCTCCCACTATGACTCTCCTCGTCGGCCAACCACCTGCTTTTCTCCACTGCACTACGACGTCGACCATCGACGAGCCCTTTGACGAGCGTGATGCTGCACCGTGCATCAGTCCAGACCCGAGTCAAGCTGTGAGACAATGTAATCTACAATCTGAACGCACGCCTTTACCCATCAAGTCGAGTCGCGCACATTCTTCAACTGTCGCTCTCCGTCCTTCGTATTGAATTGTCCCAGTCAACCGTTCATCTACCGTGAACCATCGCGACGCTAATCTACCTTCAGTCGCCACTTTGATACTAGTTGTTTGTTGGTAACATTTGGTGATTTTTAATACGGAATTTTGGATACCCATAAAGTTTAAGTAAATAATTAATCTGGAATTTAAATTGAAAGTTTTTCTTGGTTTTTTAAGGTTAAAGTGGAGCATTATTGTTGAATTTAATTCATGGATTTTCCATACGAATTGGTGTGAAACTTCGACCTTACTGTGGTAAGGATTAATACTAAAGAGTTAAAGCTTAAATTTAATTAATAATTTTTATGGAAAATTATTAATTAAGATTGGTTGCGTTTAGGTTCAATTTGAGGATTAATTTCAAGTTAATGAATTATCTATAGCTTGAAATAAGGGATCTACTACCAGATCCTCGACAGTAAGTAAGAATAATTATTGAGTTGAATTGATTGATTATGTGATAGTTGAACTTAAATAGTTATGTGATGAGTTGGATTGAGTTGTTATGTGATGAGCTACACTAAGTGATTATGTGACAATGTGTCAATACGATGTGAATAATCTGAATTATGGTTGCTATGAAATAAGCACAACTTATAATGAATGTGCAATATGTATGTGAATGTTTAATTAAAATCTGTGTATATGCTTATGGCTGATTTTGAATAATTTTAGACTATGGTAGCTATTAACTTTAGATATTAGGCTAGTGTACCCTGTATGTGTGTGTTCCTACATTATTCATTGGTTTGATTTGCATGTGTTCCTACAATTCACTAGTTTGATATGTGTTTGTTCCTACAGGTTCACTGGGTTGATTTGCATGTGTTCCTACGGATTCACTAAGCTAATTTGGGTGTTTCTATGGATTCACTAGACTGATATGCGTGTGTTCCTACGGGTTACTGGACTGATATATGGGTGTTCCTACGGGATCATTAGACTGTGTAGCACAGAGTATAGGCTTAATAGAAAGTTAACAGTTCGCCTAGTGGGCCAAGTAGTGGGTTGCTTACTGGTATTTTATATACTCATCATTTCCATGTTTATTTTTCAGGCAAAGGTAAGAGGAAGCTAGCGAAGGACAAGAAAGACCTGTGACCATGCCTTTTGGGACTATTATGACATGATGCTTCCACTTGATTTTATGATATGATGATTTCATCATTTTATGAACAATTTTATTTTAAGCTTATAGAAATTTGCATGTTTTAATTAGGGGACCCCGAATTAATTAGTTTTCCTTTATTATTTATTTGAAGCATTGTTTTCATTTATTTATTTATATAATAAAATGACTTGGTTATGCATGATTTTGACTTTTGAAATTATCATTTTAATTAAGTAACGACCTCAATTCGTTTTAAATTGGATCGTTATAACTGGTATTAGAGCCTAAGTTTTAGGTTTCGTAGGCTGACTTATGATTTGAGTCGATGATATATGTCCCCATGGTCGATACAGATCCTTCATCCTCTTCAGATATGTTTTCTTGATAAGTTGTTTATGGTTATGTATATGACATTGCCTGTATAAACTAAAATATTATGGAATGTTTGTGTGATTGAGATTATAAAGGAATTGTGGTGGCTATTAGAGAATGTCGCCACGTAGAGGTTCCAAAAGGGGTGGTCAAGGTGAAAGAGGAGCAGACCGTGGTTAACATGCTGAACTGGTTGCTGACCCTAGCGCATCCATCACCTAAGTTGATTTGACTGCCTTGTCAACTAGCTAGAACAGAGGTTCAAAACAATTGTAACAGAGGCATTGACACAGTTTCAGCCAGCCCAAGCAACACCTACTCAAGGTCAAGCTGCTCAGCAGGTGCAGACGAGCTATCTACAGATGCTAGCTTTAAGTATAAAGGGGTTGGGATGGTGGTCTTGCCTAAAGTAATTTTGGTTATGAAAGCGAGCAAGCTGCTACACCAGGGTACTTGGAGTATCTTGGCCAGTTTGGTGGACACCAGAAAATCTTCCAGTGGCGAAAAATTATCCATATATTTTTTCAGAAGATTTTTCAGGTTTGTCATCTCATAGAGAAGTTGATTTTGTAATTGAGTTGGAGCTAGACACAAACCCTATATCTAAAGCTCCGTACAGAATTGCCCCAGCAAAGTTGAAAAGCTGAAGATACAGTTGCAGAAATTGCTTGACAAGGGTTATATTCATCCAAGTGTGTCATCTTGGAGTGCACCAGTTCTATTTACCAAGAAGAAGGATGGGTCAATGTGTCTGTGCATTGATTATAGAGAGTTAAACAAGGTAACTATCAGGAACGTGTATACTTTACCCAAGATTGATGACATGTTTGATCAGGTACAAGGAGCTACAATATTCTCCAAGATTGATCTCCAATCGGGATATCACTAGTTGAGAATAAAAGAGAGTGACATTCCCAATAGCTTTTCGTTCGAGATATAAACATTACGAGTTCATTATGATGTCGTTTGGATTGACTATTGCTCATGCTGTATTTATGGACTTGATGAACAGGGTATTCAAGAATTTTTTAGACACTTTTGTGATTGTATTTATTGATGATATCTTGGTATACTATAAGATAGAGAAAGAAGATGGGGAGCATTTACGTAAGATTTTGGAGACTTTTCGATCGAACAAGCTCTATACGAAGTTTTCTAAGTGTGAATATTGGCTGAAGCAAGTATTTTTTTTTTTTTTTTTGTCTTGTGGTGTTTAGAGATGGAGTTTCTGTCGATCCTGCAAAGATCAAAGTTGTTGTTAGTTGACCTCAACCTTCTACAGGTATTGAGGTTCATAGCTTTCTGGGTTTAGCAAGTTATTACCGTCGATTCATGAAAGACTTGAAAGGATAATAACTCATCGCAGCGAAAGAATTGAACCATTCTTAAAGTTAATTTGTGAAAATTTAAAATACCAATACATTAGTAAAAAAATTTAACAGAAACACTTTTAGTAAAATTAGCATTTTAAAGTTAAACATACTTTAAAAAAAACAGAAAGAAGAGAAAAGCTCACCCTCGTTGATGGCTCTGAATTCTACCAAACTCCAAAGTTGTAGTAACCACCACTTGCATCCTTTCCTATTCTCTGACTAATGGAGGCTGAAGGATTGCAGAAACCAATTGGGATTTACTTTGGGAATTTTCGGAGAAAAAATGGAGAGAATTTTTTTTTCTTTTGCAGACCTTCTGCAAACGTAGGTTAGTTTTTTAGTCGTACTATCCTTCTGAAGAAGAGAAAATTAGAGAGAAAATTGGGTTACATCGATAATCTCACGTTATTCAATAATAACTCCCTACTTAGGGAGTTATTAATTTATATTTATTTAAATTTAAATTTAAATTAACTAATTAATTAAATCATATATATTTAATATTTCATTTAAATGAATACCTCTCACATAACTTATAGTTTTAATTAATTTAATAAAATAAAATAAATTAAATATAATTAAACTAAACTATTAATTAATTCTCTAATTAGTCAACTTCTAAAATAAATATCTTATATTTAATTTAATTCATATTTGAATCATATTCAAATACTAAATTCTCTCATAACCTATAGTTTTAATGCATATATGTGTATCATATACACATTAAATTTAATCTATAATTTTAATATGAGACTAATTCATATTAAATCAATATTCGAATTCATTCAAATATTTTATTCTCTCATTAATTAATTTTGAATCACATCCAAAATTAAAATTTATATTATAAAGTTAAATTAAAAACATAAACTTTATATCATAATGTATCACCATACATTATAATAATTTTCTTAGTCAATTTGAACATTTCAAATTATACCCAAGATATATTAACTTCATTATCCTTTACGAGCTAGGAATGGGACCTACAAATCAGAAGCTACAACGATATGAGATTAATTGGCAAAACTCATTAACCACATTAATCAATATTCGTTAATTGTGTGTACACTCCACGAAAGACTCACAGTTGAACCCTTCTCACTGTAGATACATTTTTGTATCCACGGATGTAGACCAATAACAGCAAGTTAGTCCTTCAAAAGTGTTCATAACCCCAGCTAGGTCAAATTATCGTTTTACCCCTAGATTACTTCTTAGTCCTTAAATACCATTGCTCCTCTAATGAACAACCTGTTTATGGTCCAACCAATAAGTAGAAATCTCTCTCGTGCCATAGAGAGGATAAGACCCTTCGTTCAAATCCCAGAGACACCAATTAAGTGAACACTCATCTACTTACCCTAAAGTCGGAAAGAAGTGAATTTCATCTTGTGTGATTATGTATTCAGCTTCCCACTCGGTCTTGTCCCTAAAATCGTAGGCTTATTGAGTCGGCAAACTGGCCACTCTCACCCATACAAATCAAAGGACAATTCCTCGTGCACAGAAGTTCATAATACACTCAATATTAAGACTAAGTTGTCTAGGACAGTCTATTTGAAATAGAAACCTAACTAGTTAACGGGAATACAACTATTGGTTACTATTTCGTGGTTCAATCTTATGCAAACTCATTGCATAGGATACCCCCACAAGCATGTCACCTACACAAATACGTTGAATCATTGTGTTTGTATCAAATACAAAGTAGATCGTAAATCCATAGTGTTACCATGATAATCTACCCAACCTTATCCTTATACTATAGACCCTTTAAGCTGTATCTCGAACATTGATCTCTATATGTCTCCACATACAGTTCAAGGCTCATAAAACAGCTTAGGATGTCAGTTTATTGGATTTGTGTTAATTAGACAAAAAAAAATCAATAATTATTTATTGAAATTGAAATAGTAACTCTTTATGAATAACATTCAACGAATTATATTTACTATTTACGAGTTTTAGGAAATAAAATCCAACAAGACTTCTCTCGCATAACCATTCCTTTGACTCAGTTGACTAGGAAAGGAATTTCTTTTGATTGGAGCAAGACTTGTGAAGATAGTTTCCAGAATCTGAAGCAGAAGCTTGTTACTGCACCATTCCTTACCGTACCTGATGGATCTGGAAGTTTTGTGATTTACAGTGATGTCTCTAACAAAGGTTTGGGTTGTGTGTTAATGCAGCAAGGTAAGGTAGTTGCTTATGTGTCCCGTCAATTGAAAAGCCATGAACAGAATTACCCTACACATGATCTGGAAGTAGCAGCAATGGTTTTTACATTGAAGATATGGATGTATTATTTGTATGGAGAAAAGATATAGATCATAACCGATCATAAGAGCTTAAAATAGTTCTTCATCCAGAAGAAGTTAAACATGAGACAACGTCGTTGGCTAGAGTTGGTTAAAGATTATGATTGTGAGATCTTGTACAATCCAGGAAAGGCTAATGTTGTAGTTGATGCTCTTAGTAGGAAGGTAACTCATTCAGCAGCTCTCATTACTAGATAGACTCAATTGCACCATGAGTTTGAACGAGTTGAGATTGCAGTTGCACTGGTGAAGTCACCTCACAGTTGGCACAGCTAACAGTGCAAATGACGTTAAGGCAGAGAATTATTGATACTCAATATAGTGATCCTTATCTGAGTAAGAAGCACCGCCTAGCAGTGGCAGTACAAGGTTATAGATTCTTTATGTCCTCTGATGATGGTCTTCTTTATAAGAGAAGTTTATGTGTGCCAACAAACAAAGAAGTTTAGAACGATTTATTGTTAGAAGCTCATAATTCTTCGTTCTCTATTCATCCTAGTAGTACTAAGATGTACCAGGACTCGAAATGAGTTTACTGATGGCATAACATGAAGAGAGAAGTGGCAGATTTTGTTAGTTAGTGTTTGGTTTGTCACCAGGTGAAAGCACCAAGATATAAGCCAACAAGTTTGTTACAGCCTTTTAATGTGCCAGAATAAAAGTGGGAAAATGTGTCAATGGATTTCATTACAAGTTTTCCTAGGACAGTAAAGGACCACAAAGTGATATAAGTCATTGTGGGTGGACTCACAAAGTCAGGACATTTTATTCTAGGGAGATTTACTTATACAACGAACAAGTGGGCTCAGTTGTACTTGAAAGAGGTGGTGGGATTGCATGAAGTTCCTGTGTCGATTGTATCTCACAGCGATGCTCGTTTCACCTCTAATTTTGAGAAAGGTTTTCAGAATGCGTTGGGCACACAATTAGATTTCAATACAGCTTTTCACCCATAGACTGATGGCCAAATAAACGTTTGAACCAAACTTTGGAGGATATGCTGCGAGCTGTACATTGGAGCTTTCAGGGAGTTGAGATTGTCACTTACACTTGATGGAGTTCGCGTATAATAACAGTTATCATGCTACGATTGGCATGGTATCGTTTGAAGCCTTGTATGGTAAGAGTCACAGGTCTTTTGTGTTGTGATGAGGTTGGTGAGGGGAGACTTGAGTTATTTCAGTCTACTAATAAAGTCATACAGCAGATTAGAGCACGTATGAAGACAGCTTAGAGTAGATAGAAAAGTTATGCTGATGTGAGACGAAAAGATATTGAATTTGAAGTGGGGATAAAGTGTTTTTGAAAGTGGCACCTGTGAAAAGTGTCTTAAGGATTGCAAAGAAAGGAAAGTTGAGTCTACGTTTCATTGAACCATTTAAGATTATTGAGCGAATTGGTCTTGTGGTTTAGCGTTGCCACTATCCCTCTCTACAGTTCACGATGTTTTTCATATCTTGATGTTAAGGAAGTATATAGTATAACCTTCTCATGTTGTTGATTATGAGCCACGACAGTTGAATGAAAATTTAAGTTATGAGGAGCAACCTGTTGAGATTTTTGCAAGAGAAATAAAGATGTTACGCAACAGGAAAATTGCCTAGTGATATGAAGCACGATACCCGTAGTTGTTCGAGGATTAGAACTTTCGAGGACGAAAGTTCCCTTCTTCCTCTCCTACTGTGACTTTCTTCATCTGCTTTTCTCCCTCGCACCACGAAGCCAACCATCGACGAACCCTACGATGAGCGTGACATCGGACCACACATCAATAAGGAACAAAGTCGAGTCGTTTGACGATGCAAGCCACAAGTCGATCGCGCCTCTTTCATCTGCTGAGCCGAGCACCTGTGTTCTTAAGCTATCACTCTCCGTGCTTCATACCGGACCGTACTCGTCCAACATTCGTCTGTCATCCACCACCGTGCCACTAATCTACCTTAAGTCGTCGCTTTTCTGTCGGTGGTTTGTTGGTAACACTGGTGGTTTTTAATATGGAATTTTGGATACCCATAAAGTTTAAGTAAATAACTAATCTGGACTTTAATTGAATGTTTTTATTGGTTTTTAAAGGTTAAAGTGGAGCGTTATTGTTGGATTTAATTCGTGAGTTTTTCCTACGAGTTGGTGTGGAACTTCAACCTTAGTGTGATAAGGATTAAGACTAAGAGTTAAAGCTTAAATTTAATTAATAATTTTTATGAAAAATTATTAATTAAAATTGGTTATGTTTAGGTTCGATTTGAGGATTAATTTCAGCCAAGGAATTATCTATAGCTTGAGGTAAATGATTTACTACTAGATCCTCGACAGTAGGTAAGAATAATTGTCGAGTTGAATTGATTGATTATGTGATAGCTGAATTGAAATAGTTATGTGATGAGTTGGATTGAAATTGTTATGTGATGAGCTACACTAAGTGATTATGTGATGATGTGTCAATACGGTGCGACTGATCTGAATTATGGGTTTCTATGGAATAAGCACAACTTATGATGGATGTGCAATATGTATGTGAATGTTTAATTAAAAGTTGTGTATATGTTTATGGCTGCTTTGAATGATTTTGGACTATGGTAGCTGTTAACTTTAGCTATTAGGCTAGTGTACCGTGTATGTGTGTGTGTTCCTACAAGATTCACTGGTTTGATTTCCATGTGTCCCTACGGATTCATTAGGCTTATATGAGTGTGTTCCTACAGATTCACCGAATTGATTTGCATGTGTTCCTACGAATTCACTAGGCTAATTTGGGTGTTTCTATAGATTCACTAGGCTGATATGCGTGTGTTCCTGTTGGATTTTATGTCCTAAAACTCGTAGATAGTAAATGTAAATTGTTGACCGTTATTAATAAAGAGTTATTATTTCAATTTCAATAAATAGTTTTGATTATTTTTGTCTAACTAACCCAAATCCAATAAACTAACATCTTAAGTCATTTTATGAGTCTTGAACAGTATGTGGAGACATACAGGGATCAATGTTCGAGATATAACTTCAAGGGTCTATAGTATAAGGATAAGGTTGGGTACGCTATCCTGGTAACACGATGGATGCGGCCCACTTTGGATTTGATACAAACACAATGATCCAATGTGTTCGTGTAGGTGACACACGTGTGGTGGTATCCTATGCAATGAGTTTGCATGAGACTGGACCACGAAATAGTAACCATTAGATTTAACTTCATTTACTAGTTAGGTTTCTATTTCAAATAGGATGACCTAGGCAACTTAGTCTTAATCTTGAGTGTATTATGAAGTCTTGTTCACAAGAAATTGTCCTTTAATTTATATGGGTTAGAGTGACCAGTTTGTCGACTCAATAAGCCTACCTTTTAGGGGACAAGACCAAGTGGGGAGCTGGAAACATAATTACACAAGATGAAATTTAATCCTTTCCAACTTTAGGCTAAGTAGATGAGTGTTCCCTTAATTGGTGTATCCGAGACTTGAACAAAGAGATCTACCCTCTCTATGGCATAAGAGGAATTTCTGTTTATTGGTTGGACCATAAGCATGTTGTTTATTAGAGATGGATTGGTATTTAAAGACTAAGAAGTAACCTCGAGGTAAATTTGTACCCAGATGGAGTTACGAACACTTGTGAAGGACTAATTTGTTGTTATTGTTTACATCCGTGGACACAAAAAAATATATGCAGTGATAAGAGTTCAGTTGTGACTCTTTAGTGGAGTGTATACAAAGTTAACGAATATTGATTAATGTGTTCAGTGAGTTTAGCCAATTAGACTTATATCGTTATAGCTTTTTATCTATAGGTCCATCAGATCCCCTTCCTAGCTTGTAAAGGTAATGAGGTTTACATATCTTGGATATAATTTGAAATGTTCATATTAACTTAGGAAATTAATATAATGTATGGTGATACATTATGATATAAAGTTTATATTTTAATTAAACTTTATAATATAAATTTTAATTTTGGATGTGATTCAAAATTAATTAATGAGAGAATAAAGTACTGAGTGAGTTCAAATATTGATTTAATGTGAATTAAATTCATATTAAAACTGTAGATTAAATTTAATGCGTATATGATACACATTAAAACTATTGGTTATGAGAGAATTTAATATTTGAATATGATTAAAATATGGATTAAATTAAATATAAGATATTTAATTTAGAAATTAATTAATTAGAGAATTAATTAATAGTTTAGTTTAATTAGATTTAATTAAATTTGATTTAATTAAATTAATTAAATTAAAACTATAGGTTATGTGAGAGATATTCAATTAAATATGATTTAAATGAAATCTATATTAAATATGATTTAATTAATTAATTTTAATTTAATTTTAATTTAATTAAACTTAAATTAATTAACTCCCTTACGGAAGTTATTTTTGGAAAACGTGGAATGCTCCCACGTTTTCTCAACATTATCTCTAACTTTCCGATGAAGAAGGGAAAGAGCGGAACAGTTCTGCAGAGAACTTACGTCTGAATTACAGAAGGTCTGCAGAAAAAAAAAATACGCTTGCTATTATTTTTCCAAATTTTCCAAAGTAAATCCCAATTGGTTCACACAATCCTTCAACCTCCATTACTCAGAGAATATGAGAGGTTCCTAGTGGTGATGAATACAATTTGATGTTTTTGTAGATTTTTTAGACTGCAACTAGAGTAAGTCTTCTTTCTCTGAATTGTTATTAGAAAAGCATGCTTAATTTTAAAATGTTTATTTTACTCAAAAGTGTTTCTGTAAAATACACTAGAAGAAAATTCATTTTCAGTGACAATTTTTTAGTGACGCAACCAACATTTGTTGCTAAAAGATAACTTTTAGCAACGTGTTACAAACAGTGTGGCAAAAAATTGTTATTAGCGACACACTCTAAATTAGTGTCACTAAAAGATTTTGTGATGCCACTAAAAGTAAATAACTTTTAGCGACAATAGGGTATGACGCCACTAAAAGTAATTTTTTGAATTTTTATTTTCCCTCCCTCCTTGCCCTAATCTAAATTTTTTTCCCTCTCACGCTTCCCGTCTTTCCTTTTCCCTTCCTCATTTTTTAAAAGTGGGTAAAATTTTCATTTTTCCCCTAATTTTGCTTTCCCACACTTTTAATTAAAAAAAATTAGAAAAAAGAAACCCTAACAATTTTCTTTCTTTCATCTCCTTTCTCACAACAAACCACTCTCTCCCTCACAACAAAACCATCTCATGAACGGCTCCATCTCTGCACGAAGCTCACTAACGGATTCATCTCATGAAGCTCACGAATGACCGATGACCACGCTCCGACCATGCTCCGACCCAGGATTATTTTGGTTTTGGTACTTTCATTTATTTTGAGAAAAGCTAGTTTTATGTATAAAAGAAAACGTAAGTGATTTAGCTCGCACATTCGGCATTAGTGGTAAAATATATTATGTTTCTTTAATTTCTCTTACATGGCATGAGTTATTTCCATGTATCCTTCTCATTGAACCTATTCTCAAGTATTTGTATTCTATTTTTTGTCTGCTATTTTAGGAGGAGATTGAGATTGACAACAAAGTGTTGGTTCACTTTTTGTTATGTTTATTCAGGTATTATTTAATCATTTCCATGTATTCTTCTCATTGAACCTGATTGCATTTTGTTTATTTGTTCCTTTTACTTTTGCAAGGTATTCATGAAGTAAGTTTGTCTCAGTCTTACATTGATTTGAACCTAGCTAAACTCATTTTCATGTTGTGTTGTTTTGTTTTGTTTTGATTCCACCTACTCAAATC
>JBBPDJ010036817.1:0-13646 GCA_037974625.1 Cucumis cinereus | reverse complement strand
TGGTTTACTTGACTGATTGAAAACCGTCAAGTAAACCCTTACTTGACAGTTTTTCACTGTCAAGTAAACCTGTTTTTGTAGTAGTGTTTGTTTTAATATAATTCTGCTGAGTTTTGTTCATTTTTCTCTGATAGGAAACAATGATATATCTATCATTTTCTATCCCAGATAGATAGAGAGAGACCGTTATCACTGTCTATCTGTGATAGAAAGTGATAAATCTCTATCATTATCTATCCTTGATAGACAGAGATATACAACTATCACTATCTATCTGAGATAGACTTCAATAAATGTGTGCTTGATGGTTTGGTTGTAGTTCTTGGTTTGTTTTAATTTAATTAAGTTGAGTTTTGTTGATTGTGCTTTGATGGGGAACAATGATATAAATCTATCATTTTCTATCTCAGATAGTTAGAGATAAGCCACTGTCACTGTCTATCTAAGATAGAAAGTGACAAAGCTCCATCATGGTCTATTTTAGATAGACAAAGATAAACCACTATCACTGTCTATCTGAGATAGAAAGTGACAAAGCTGTATCATGGTCTATTCCAGATAGACAGAGATAGACCACTATCACTGTCTGTCTAAGATAGAAAGTGATAAAGCTCTATCATTGTTATCCCAAATAGACAAAGATAGGTCCTTTTCATTGTCTATATGTGATAGACTTCAATAAATGGGTTTTCATGGCTTAGTTGTAGTTTTTGGTTTGCTATTTTTGTTTAATTCTGTTGAGATAGATAGATTTAGAGCTTTATCATTGTCAACCTGGATTAGATAGTGATAGTACTATATCAGATGCCTATTTAATATAGACAGAGATAGAACACTATCAGTGTCTATCTGAGATGGACAATGATAGTCCTTCATCATTTTCTATCTGAGACAGATAGAGATAAAACACTATCATTGTCTATCTTGGATAGACAGTGATAGATACATCAAAATCAAGCCTCTTACCTCTATCATAGTCAATCAGAAAAATATTTAATTCCACTGAGTTTTGTGCTTTTGTTTAATTCTGCTGAGTTTATGTGAGATAGAGTTCTTATTAGGAAGAACCTTTGTCAATTAGAAAATATTTACAACTCAAAAACATAATAAATCAGAAAATATCATTCATAAACTAAAATGTCAATCCATCTATCTATATGTATTACAATGCAAAAATAATGATTACATCATTTAATTAATTGGGTCAAGTTTGCAAGTTCTACTATTGTAACCTTTACGATTACAACGAGTACACTTTGATATTAAGTTCACCTACAAATGGAATTCTTTGTTTTTTGGGTCTTCCAGCTTTAGTTTTCATGAAATCAACGTCAACTTTCCAATCCAAATAAACTTTAACAAGTCGAACATAACTGTTGTATGCAGCTGACAATGTTCATCTATAATGAAACTCAGCTACATAAGAATAAATGCGATATTCATTCCACGACCACCATAAAAAACAACTATAGGAATAAACACGGTATTTTGCAAAATGAAAGAAAATATATATTATATAAGAAACTCGTAATGAAAATATCACCAAAACTATCAAAGAAACTCATAATGAAATTGACTGTCCAATAATGATTGACAGAAATAGATTTCTATCTTTGTCTATCTTAGATAGGCAGAGATAGAACTCTATATTTGTCTATCTCAAATAGACATGTCTATCACAAATAGACAGAGATAGACTCTTATCTCCGTCTATCTCAAATATAGAGTTCTATCTTTGTCTATCACAAAACATAGAGATATATAGAGATAGGAGCCTTTCTCTGTCTATTTGTGATAGATAGAGATATATCTCCTTGTTTTGTGATAGACAGAGATATATCTCCTTGTTTTGTGATAGACTTCCTCTTTCCTAAGCACTAATTGGGTAAATCCTTCAAGAATCTAGAAAGGAAGATGACTTTGTGATAGATAGAGATCTAAGTCTATCTCTGTTTATTTTAGATATATCAGATAGACAAAGATAAAATTCTATCTTTGTCTATCTGAATTCTATCTCTGCGAAAAAGAAGAAGAGTGTATCGTTGCCCAAAAATCACGTGAATCGTCGAACGCTCACTGCCAAAAAATCACGTGAAAAAGAAGAAGAAAAAGAATGTACCGTTGCTAAAAAATCATGTGAATCGTCGGATGCCTCTGATTGGAAAAAGAAATCATAAAAAAAAAAATTCTCTATCGATGATGATAAAGAAACAATGAGATGGTGAGATAGATCCAAAAAGATGGAGATCACATTTTGTTTGATGAAGAAGAAGAAGGTCGAATGAAGGATTTTTTGCCGTTGAGAATTGTGCGCTTCATGGTTTTGCCGATTAATCGTGGGCTAAATAAAGAATATGGCACAAAAATTGTGTAGATGATATTTTCAGTATTTTACACCATGGGCTGGTATTTTTTGGTGCACTTTTTTATTTTGTAAAGTTTTTCTATAGAGTGTAATTATTTTGATTTTATTTTCTATATTTAAAAAGACTCATTTATAAACTCAATTTTGTGTGGTTGCAAACACTAGATTTTTTTCCTAAAATGACCTTTTTTTAAAAAAAAATTATACACCTTGAAATGTATTCCAAACACATCATAGTAGTTTTTTTTTCTTAAAACTAATTCTAAAAATTAATAATTCATTTAAGCAAAATCGATAATAAAATTGAAAGATTTTGAAACCTAAAAGATTTGTAACATATTCACCCCTACGGTTCTGTCTTTTATTGTTTTCTACACTTATATATCTACTAGATCCAATCCTCTTCATTAAAATTTTAGAATTAAAAGATTGTATTGCATATTGGTGTAACATAATATAAGTTGTACGATTTCAAAGAGTAGTGTTGTTTGAAATTTGACATAGTTGTTGAAGAATGATTTGATTTAAAACACCAATCACAAGCGAACACTCACGTTTTCGATATCATGTGAAGTAGATATATAATATCTTATGATGTTTTAAACGTGTTAGATATATCTCATTGACAAACAACGATGAAATTGCTATCATAAACATATTACATTATGATATTAAAAAAGAATTAGTAAATCCCTTACATGTACTAAAAAAAATCCCTTTAAATGGATTAAAATGAACTCATCCAATAATTAAGATATATCATGAGTTGATTACTAACGTTTCACTCTCATAGTAATTATCATGTTTTTTTAAATACATAATGATTATAATATACTAAAATTTTGAAATTTCAAAAGTAATTACTAAATTAGTTGCATCAAAATTATGCTCATCAAATATAAAATTTTACCAACTTAATAATCTCAATAAATGAAAATAACTAATATTTTTATATTTATAAATATATGATCCAAAGGAAAAAAAGTGAACGTGCATTGCACGTAGTAGAAACACTAGTTTTTTCAAAAAGAAAATGTTAGGTGTGTTTACTAATTTAAGGAGGAGGAGTTTCAATCACAAATGCAATTTGATTGTTTTTTATCACGTTTCATAAAATTATGAGTTTTTAACATTTCTTGTTATTGGTACGTCTACTTTTTAACTTATATAAGTTAGGATAACCGTAAGTGTAACATATTTATAATTCTCATACTATAACAAAAATTGTAATTCGGAAAGACATTACCTAGTGGGTCCTACGTAACTTTCAAACACAATTGATTTATCGTCCTCTACTCGTTAATAAATATTCACTCTTTTATTGCAAATTTAAAAATGAGTCACACATGTCGTTACGAATCGCATAATAAGATGTGATTCACTTTTCAAATTACCATTGATAATTAAATATGATCTCAATTCCCAACTAATTTCCACAGTAAACTTAAATACCATTTAATGAACTCTATACTTGTTTAAACATTGCATTTTTCTCTCTATTCAATTTTGGATAATACATTAACTAGATTCAAAGTTTATATTAGAAATGGATATAATTCCAAAAATTTGAAATGATGTATTTTAATATTTCTAGATTTATACTTTGTACTTTCAATAAATCATAGTTTTTATTGTTTTTTTTTTTTTTTGTAAGGAAAGCTTTTATCGATTTTAAATGCAAAATGTGAGATAATAAAAGCTTTAAAAAGAACCTAGAATTCTTTTTCAAAAGGGTGAGAAGTGATTTTAGGCCTAAAAGCACTTCTCCAAACGTTCAAATTAAGACCAATTTGAAAAAGTGGGAAAAAAAAATAAAGAAACAGCACTTCAAAGTACTTTTAGGCTATTACAAAGTATTTTTAGCCTAACTATTGGTTACTGGCTACTTAATTAATCTTTAAAAAATGGAGAATGTAATCAAACATTCAAAAACGAGTGAGTTGTTCAAGTTTTCTAGCCTGGAAAAACTTGCACCGGCCTTTGGCATTTGATTCAATTTCTTCACTCTTTCTCTTGGATGTGGTGATACCAACATTGCTCAATCTTAATTGTTTCTTACCACTTCCACCCGTTGCACCATCTTCATCCACTTTATCCGACTCCCTGTAAATCAACCATATAAATACAAAAAAATAACAATATGACATCAATGTGAATACACAATCAAAAGAACTTAATAACAAACTTAAATTTAAGCTTGTGATATTCCTACCTAAGTTTGTGAGAGTAACACAGTGTCAGGGAAGTATCAGAAGTTTTGGCATCTAGTTTTCAGGCTAACAGGTAAACGAACGAATTAGATTATGCTATTTGATGATTTATGAGAAAGTGTAACCATCTTAGGTTGGCCTTGTAACACAAATTTTAGAAAAATAAGTTCCAACTTTATGAACCCCAAGGCCACCTACCTAGAGTATTAAGATCTTGTGAGTTTCTTGACAACCACATGTTTAGAAAGAGACGAAGACAACTGTCCCATGAGATTAGTCAAAAGTTAAGTAAACTCGAACGTAAAAAAACGAACTTCGGTGTATCAAGAAGTTGACATCAGGAACGAACCCAAATTGTTGTCCAACTATTCTACAATAAAAGTGGGGTGCAACAAACCAACTGTAAGGCTAGAATAAAGGTACAGCCATTCATTTCCAGTGAACAAATCAAATTAAAATTTAGAATGAGAAAGAACTGAATATCTCAGTGCATCAGAGCATGATGGCGTTCCAGCAAAAATGCGAAGTGCAATACACCAATAAAGAATTGTCCATCATTAATTACTAAATTCCATATGATATTCAATCATATTTTAAGATTGTTTTCATTAAATCAATACCACCGCCACAAACTAAGGCACTTAGCACAATATACCTACTGCTATGTGGACAAGAATACTTGAACAATTTTTACAAACACAGTGGTCTGATTTTTTTAACTAAATCACTGCTTTACCGGAAAATATCTTTGAAAAGTATGCAATTCATCCATCTTTTTTTTTTTTAATGTAAAGATTATCCTTCATTTCATTGGCAAGATAAAATTACAAAATATCAAAACATGGCAAATGATTTACAAAAACAATTCCCATGTGCTATCAGAGATGTAAGGTTATAGTTGCGAATTAAAGAGGAGAATGTACACCACGTCCATCATCAATAATGGTATCATGAGGGAAACAGATCAGAACCAAAGCCTGTCCTTTCTATACCGTGGAGAACATAAAAGAAATTGTATATGGCTTAATGAGCTAATTCTGCAAAGAACTACAATTCGTACAAGGCAGAGGAAAAACTAACCATGATACTTCAACAACGTCTTTGAAATATGAAGTGCAGGTACCCCAACTGAAGCGGACTAGTGTAGGGAACCCAAATACCGAGTGCTTGTGATCTTCTAACCAACATTTAGTTGTTGGATCTACATAGATTAAATCAAAAGAGCATTATTGATGTCACCCTCTGCAATGAAAATCAGATTATAGTATGCTGCAAAAAATATTTAGCATATGAAATAGACCTCCAGGGTATCCAGAACCAAAGTTTCTATGCATGTTTTCAGCTGTTTCCTCCAATGCCCATTCCCGCAATGCACGATCTCTTGTGACCTACAAGTCGCATTGATGAATTTAAGTGTGGGAAACAGTTGGAATGCTATATCTTGAAAGGAAGCATTAGCATTACCTTCGCGACTATGCTTGCCCCACTGACAACAGGATATAAACTATCAGCTTTCTTTGAAACTACAAATTTTACATTGGGAAATTTTTCAGACAACTTGATCCTGTACTTTTCAGGATCTCCAACAGTATCCACATAAACCTGAAAATAAAGATGAGATTTGCTGAATGGGGATTTTCTTTCCCTCTACATAATGGACTTGAAAAAAAATCAATAACGTAACTTCCCAAAATTCAATTTTTACTGATCTTCCGAATAAAGAATGTGTCACACCGTCTACTGTAATCAAGAAATAAAACTGTTTCATTTTACCTTCTCGTTGACTTTGGTCTAGATCTATAATTCACAAAGCGATAATAATCTGTAGTTTGAAATTTTTATTTATATTTTGCCCTCCCAAAAAAGGTTATGGCATGATAACATATGAAGTTCAAGATTCCACATGCTATCTCTTATCCAAATAATATCAATTGAATTGTTATCATAAGATAATTGGAAGTTACCAGAGGCCATTTATTGCACTTCCATTGTTAGTTTCTTCGTCTTTCTCTATTGGGAGACTGTAATCGTTACAAGTTTATTTTCTTTTCATCAATCAATGAAGAAACCAGGAAGAGAGTTACCTCAGTTAAAAGAACTCCCATGCTTAGAACCCTGGTGACCAGACCCATTGCAGAGTCATGTGATATTTCATTTAGATTGATCTTTACTCTGTTGACCAATAAAGAAAAAAAATCAGAGACAACACCCAAGTGTGATAATTCTCATATGATTAATTATGATAGCATTTTACTTCATGGACTTTACAAGTAATATTTCTTGATAAAGTAGGAAGGAAAAAAACAAAACTTTAGTCCAAGCCATAGGTGCTCCTTGATGTGCATAAATTAACAAAACTAGAAGATGGAGGGAGATCATCATTCTCCATGTTCAGTCTTTTGCAGACTCTAACTCTGAATGAAGATAGTTTCCTCGTCTTAGTTTAAAGAATTAATAGAAATGAAATGCTAATTTCATCTTAATCAATCAACTCAAGTTTTTGAGTCTAGTGGTGAATACAAATATATATAAAAATTTTACCATTATTTATTAATTTAAGTTTTTGACTGTCCTATTATATCATTTGTCAAGAAAAAATAGATTTTAGCCAAGTCCCATTCTTTGTACCTTCGAATTCAAAAGGTCAAGTGTAAACTAGAGTGTTTGTGCAAATGAAAAAAATTCATAAACCATTTAAACTGACTTATTTAGCATCTTGGAAGAAAGTTCTCGAGGATCAATGACATCAACAGCCCATCCAATTGACTCATTAGCCTTCAAATCTTCAAACAATTCCTCCCTCTTCTCTTCTTTCAGAGTTTTTGAGTCTACATGGAAGAAAAGTAAATGAAATAGGGAATGATGATTAACAGTTAACAAGAAAATCGATAGAAGCATAAATTTTGCAAACCTGCAAAATTCAAAGACGAAAGTTCTTTCAAATAGGAACTGGCGCAGTACAAACATCCATACACCATTGGACCTGAGATCAAATACAATAATATTTCAGAAAGAAAAGTATCCCAAAATATGATGATCGAAACGGAATTAAAAGAGGCAGAAATGGAATGAAACGAATAGGAAAATAGAAAACCTAAAACAGGGCCTCGACCAGCTTCATCGATGCCCATTACACAAGGCTTGGAAGCCCATTTTGGGAGTGGATCTTGCGAAGGCATTGCTGATTTCTACTTCGCTAATTCAGTTTATCAGCTAATCTCTTTCTCCCTTTACTTGAGTGTTTCTTCGATTGTGTGTCGTTTTCTTTAGGTCGTTCCCGCCATGGAAGCTGCTTTGGTTTTGGTTCATCATATATAGATATATTATATATAGATATATATATAACTCAAATAAAATTAAGTTGCTCAACACAACTGTAAAATATCAAAAGATTTCATATTGACTCAATTGACACATGTGTATATCGGATAACACAAGGCCTCGAATTTAAATCTTCACTGTGTTTGTACTTAAAAAAAACTTTTTTTAAAAAAATAAGAAACAAAAAAGGCTTTTTTTTTCTTTTCATAAACAGGGATGGCTATTCAGACCATGAACATCCTTATTCTAATGTCAATTGCGTTAAGTTAAATACACATTGAAGCAATCGACTCTAACCACGTTTCCTGCCAACCTCAGTTGACTTTATTTAGGGCTACAATACTTTTCGTCGACCCAGTTGACTTCATCTAGGTTATAGCCTTTGTCGACCCTAACTGATTTATTAGGTTAATGATCTCTTTGTTGGTCTCAAATGATATTATCTAGACCACTTACCTCTATGTCGGCCCCAGTTGACTCCACCGAGAGTCATCGACATTCTCAAGAATTCTAGTATTTCTGAGAGTGATTTTAAAATCGTCAAAACCATTTTTGGCATTTTTAAAATCACTCGAAAGCACACTTTTAATCACTAAAAAATAATTTACTTTTCAATTCTACACTTCATGCAATTTTCATATCATAAAAATTAGGTTTGAAGGATTAAAAACATGTTTTGAGGTGATTTTGAAAATGACAAAAATGATTCTAACCATTTCAAAACTACTCCCAAACATCCTAAACTTGTAGCATCGACTAGACTAAACCAAGGACATCGATGCCACTTTAAAACATATTTTATGGCCAAAACCACATAAACAATAAGATGCACTTAACATTAATCATATATATATTCAAACATCTACATAGCATGTGTATATCAACAAAGTCACATAATAGCATTTCAAGTCATGCATATTAAAATCAATACAACAAAATATTTTAGCATACCCAACCATGTTAGAACACACCACAGATTAAAAAAGAATATAAATCATAGTTATACATGATAGTGATCTTTCTTGGTGGCTGCATTGAGTTTTCTATAATCCATGCATATTCTCCACCTCGTTACTGTATTGGTTGGTATCAACTCGTTGTTACTAGCTATTTGATACCACCGTAACGCCTCCCTTTTTAGAAATGCATTGAACAGGACTTATCAAGTCGTTGTTTGAGATAAGGATCACCCTTGCGTCCAACCACTTGATGATTTTCTCTTTCACCACTTCTTTCATGACTGGATTCAATCTTCGTTGATATTGCACAACCCCCAGACAACCTTCTTCCAACCAAATTTTGTGTATACAATAGGACGGACTGATACACCTGATGTTGGCTAGATTCCATCCCAACGCTTTGCTATGTTTTCTTAGTACGTCCAACAAGGCATTTTTCTCAGATGCGTTTAACTTAGCTCAGATCATTACTTGAAGGGTATTTTGTGCTCCCAAGTATGCATACTTGAAGTACTCAAGTAATGCCTTGAGCTCTAACTTCGGTGGTGCCTATAGTGAAAACTTTGCTTTTTCTCTCCTTCTCTCTTGGAGATTTAAGCTTTCAATTCCTTTCCGACTTTTAGTTAATGCATTGATACATTCAACGCCTTCGTCTTTAAATTCTTCCTCCGTATTGACTAACAGTTCTTTAAACAGTTGCAATTTCGTATGTACTCATTCCAGCACATCAATGGAATGGCAAGTTTCCATTCATTCAGGATACTTCAATGCTTCAAACACGTTAAATTTTGTTTTTTAATCATCCACCTGCATAGTCAATTCACCCTGGTGAACATCAATCACCGCCTTGCCCGTGGACAAAAATGGTCTTTCTAATATAATAGGAGCTTCTTTATCCTTCTAATGGTCGAGGATAAAGAAGTCTGCAGAAAAGATAAATTTGTCCGTATGAACAAGGATATCTTCAATTTTGCCCTCATAATGTATAATTGATCTATTTGTGAGTTGTAGTGTTACAGTTGTAGGTCTTACTGCGCATATGTTGAGTTTTTTTAATACTGAAGCGACATCAAATTGATGTTCACTTCCAAATCACATAGTGCTCGGCTATATAGATTCTCCCAAATGAACATGGAATTGTGAAACTGCTGGATCTTTCATTTTCTTTGGTATTCCTTTCTGACATAATGCACTGGTTTCTTGAGTCAAGGTGACTACTTCGTGATCATTTAATCACTCTTTCTTAGATAAAATGTCCTAAAGAAATTTTACATAAGAAGACATCTATTCTAGCGCCTCGACTAGGGATATATTGATATGTAGTTGCTTTAGTACATCAAGAAAGCGTTCGAATTGTGCCTCATCATTCTTCTTCTCAAGCATCGAGGGAAAGATGGTGGTGGATTGTAGTCAACAGTCACCGCATTCTTCTGAGATGTACCTTCATTGGCACTTGTTTTTCTTTACTCTTTTGATCATTTGGCATCGAAGTGTTCTCTGTACTGTTCTGAATTGTTGATTGTTGTTGTATACTTTCTGGAATTACTTCGCTTTCTATATCTAAATTTACGGTTTTTGGTCTCACTGGTCCAATTATCGCTTTCTACCTCTACACGCATTTTGGAATTCCATTATGTGGATAGCTTTTAAGCAACCTCTTAAACATATTCCATGCCTTGTTCAACGTCTCCCTGTCCTTCTAATCAAAATTGGTGATGTCTTTCCTTCTTTACGCATTCTCAGTGGGTGGAAAATACCTTCTCATGAATTTCTCTACCATTTGGTCCCATGTTGTCACTTTTCTCGCATCCGGACGATGCACTCACTTCCGAGCATCATCCCTTAAAGAGAAAGAGAATAATGTCATTCACATTTCATCTTGAGTGACATTAGAAAAGAGAACGTGTTGCATATCTCTAGGAAACTGATCAAATGCTCATGAGTATCCTCTCCTGAAAAACCCCCCAAATTGACCCATTATCTGGATCATTTGTAACATCACTGGTTTCATTTTGAACCTTGCTCCGATAAACATAGGCTTGACAATTCCAAAAGAAAATTTGTACAGGCTGGGATAGGCATAATCTCTGATAGGTCTATCGATATCATGAGCAATCAGGATTGGATGCTCAGGTTCTTTTTCCTCCCTATTGGCATTTTGTGCTGGCACATGGTTATGCTTTGGCACTTGGTTCTAGTTGTTCTATTGATCCCTCATCTGGTTGAACTGTTCCACTAGATTTCTTACTCTCTGGTCATGGTTTCGTTGATTCTTTTGCAGAAATGTTCGTTCAATCTCAGGGTCAAATACAAGGTAAGGCGTTGAGCCTTCATTCATATATTGTTTGAAAACTTCTCGGCAAAAGAACACTTAGCGTATGTTATACGATGATAATCTAATGAATATGCGATAAGGTGAATGTGCGAACAAGTGTTCCTAACCTTGTCCAAGTATAAACAAGACTAGGTACTTGGTAAGTTCAGTGTCAAACACAGGGATTACATGGTTACTATAGCAAGTGGATCAATTCTCTTTTGGGAAATAAACAATTATAGCGATGATTGGAGAAATTTTAATATTAGACTAATCTAGTTAAACTAAATAAATCTACCCAGTTGTGATGCGATAGATGGTATGTGTTAGCTAACCTCAAAGCAATGCAAGTATTGTATTAAGTGAAGAATGCGGAAGACAGGGTTAAGAAGTCATTCTAATTTATTCATAAACATGGTAATTTCATGCACTCAGTACTAATTAAGGCAAGCAACCTTTCGACGCCTTGATGCCACAAATATTCTATTTCTAGATATAAATGATGCACTAACAATGCGATAAGTCTTCTTATTTCTAAGTTATTCCTTATCTTTGTTGACTGTGGTCTAAATTACTTACTCTTTCGATCAGTTGACTACCTTTACTCTAAACATACTCTTTCGATGTGTTCATGTATATAGCTTGATGAAGATAAAAAAAAATGAACATTCTCATATTTATCTACAAATTAATTCCTAACTCCCTCACCAATTAGTGACTTTAGCTACTCATAGACTTAAAAAAAAACTAAAGACATGGAGATGGATGCAAATTCAGTGTTCATATTCATAAATCAAGTGTTTACACAAATTACATCAGTAAATACAAACACAAGAAATGCAGAAGAATAATACAACAATATAGAGACTCTGAATCACAATTTCTTGTTCTTCGAGAGTTATTGAATGCTTGTAAAGCTGATCAATCTTATTGGATGGATGGATGGATGGAGAAAATCTGGGCAGATGATGTAGAATTCTGGAAATATAGATATGTCGGAATTAACTAATCTTCTTTAATTGGCTAACTCTTATATTATCTTTGAAGATGATACTATTTAAATGTCTCGAACAACTGTCGTCCAATACGCATATTCCTTGTTTCTCGGCACCTATTTCTGCCTGTAGTGGGGCTTGGACACGTCCCGAAAGCCTCACACTGCATAAGATCTTCAACGCATATATAATTCTCAATGCCTCCTTAACACTAGGTTATGCGTCAAGAGATGAATTTCACTTAGCACTGCGTCTGCTTTCAACCTTGCGATGAACAATACCATCTGATCAAATAATTCAAGGAATACAATTTTACAAACACTAAACGCATATCATGCACAAAATATAAAATACAAGTAAATGATGTGCTTTCTTTGTGTTTCTCAGCAAAATCTTAAGAGATGGGTGTATAATAACACGTACTTTTAGATGCTATAAGTGCTTGACGACATGTTGGTCATCGTTCGACGAGTTAAACGGCGCACCGGTGGTCGAATTTTGGTTCGACAACATCTACAGTGGCCAATTGGAGAATGATGCGAGAGAGAGAGTTGACGTGAGAAGTTTTGAGTGAGAGCAGTGGGAGGGGGCTATCTATCGATCCTCAAAGAAGAAGAAGAAGTTTCAATTCTTCTTCTTTTTTTATTACTTAATAGAATAATAAAAATAATATAGAGGAAATGACCATATTTCCCCTCCACTTAAAACTAACTTCAATTTTGCCATTTTCTTAGTTCTTCCCCAACACTTATTAAATTTCTTAAACCATCACCCAAATAAAATTGATTCTAAACTTTCTTATCAAAATAATTCAATCTTTAAAGGATCAAATATATTACAAACTTGATTTTCACAACTTAAGAAATATTTGTGTAAATAAAAGGAAAAAGGAATAAGAGCTTACACAATTCTGCAAATGTCAAAAAAGCTCCACCTCTAAGATTGGTTGTTGAATTTCCACTGCGATAAGAGATATTCCGTTGCGGTGGCGATAAATTCAAATGTTCCACCATTGGTTGCATCTCATGATAAAAAAGAAAGCTTGATTTAGTTTGGGACCTTCGAACTTATAGTTGTTCATTTCCAACAAAAGACCGTGATGACAGATTCCCAAAACAAAGACGAACCTGTTGAAGATGATGGCAAATGGTGGATCTTTGTGACTCGTCGAAAGAAAGGAAAGTCAAGTTCCACCAAGATGAAAGTCAAATTCCACCAAAAAGAAGTCGTACCTCTGTCAACATTACAGAAGAGGAAGCAAAACTCAAATAAAGAAAAGAAACAAAAGGATATGAAAGCCTAAACCTGTGAAGGAAAAATACGAGCACTTCCGCCAACCTCAACGATTGTTACCTTTGGCAGAATTCTTCCCAAGAAGTTTCTTTGATGATCATCCAAAGGAAGTAATCATCGGTATTAAGATCAGGAGAATCATAGGTTGTTCGGCCGGCCGAGAAAAGAGAAGTAGAAGAAGTTTCCGAT
>JBBPDJ010036816.1:0-13653 GCA_037974625.1 Cucumis cinereus | reverse complement strand
TATAACCCAGATGCTCTAAGGCCAACCCCTAAATCAGGTACATAACGAACCATCTTAACACCTTATACGCCAAAAACATAGATTCGGTAACAGCAATCCTTACCTCGAGTTACGGAGATTTCCTTAATCAAATTAACTCCAAAAGACCCTAAACACACAAGAATCCAAATTAATACTTTTTCCTTCCAACAGAGATTTTCAATCAATTCCAACCATTACAAGTCACTTCCGAACTTACCAACGAACCAACAACGAAAAGGCAGAAGTGGCAAAATTTCAGAGACTCGGCTTGGCTCGACTCAACTCGGCTCGGCTCAAGGAAAGCAGATCTGGCTCGGGTCAAAGTTGGGTGGTGCGCGGGTGTGACGGATGGAGGTCCGAGAGTGGAGGCGGCTTGAGATCTGGAGTTGGAGTGGAATGGAGGCGCGGCTTGGGTGGCTACACGGCGCGGTTTTAGGGGCTTAGACGGAGAGGAGGTGGAGGCCCGGCTGGGCATCAGAGAAGAGATGGATCTAGCGAGCAGAGCTTCGGCGTTCGTGGGGCTTGCGGCGCGTGCAGATCTGGAACAAACGGCTTGGGTTAATCATCTCCAGTTGGCGCGCACGGGCGGCTTATCGTCTGGGCTCGGCGACTACGCGACGCTGGTTTAGGGAAGGGCGTCTGCTGAAGGGCGGAGCGGCTGGCGCGACGCTGGTGAGGTAGTGGCACGGAGAAGACGCGGCTGCTAGTGGTTCTCGGCTGAAGCAGAACCGGCGTGTGCGTGGAGCTTCGGCCGACGGCGCGACTTTGCAAGTGGGGAGGCGTTCGGCTGCGGGCAGATCTGGGGAGGAAACGGCTCAGATGGAGAGCGGCTGCAAGGAGGGCGCGTCGGTTGAGCGTTCGGCTTGGCGTCTTCACGGTGCGCGGACGAACCGACGCTGCGAGCGGTTGACGACGCGTGCAACGGTAGCGTCTGAGGGTGGCGGCGACTATGGAGGAGAAAGGTGGCAGCTAGGGTTTGATGAAGAAGAAGATTGAAGAGGTTGCCCTATTCCTAATGAGCAATAAATATAAACACTAATAATAATATAATTATTATTAATAATAATTATACCATTTTATTTCTTTCCAAAAAAAATAAACCCACAATAATCATCCCAAAAATACAAATTACCTTAAAAAAATTTGGGATGTTACACTTTCCTTTTTGCAAGCTTATTAGGACGAAATTGTACAAATCTAAAATGAAAGGGTTACACGTCCAATAATTCATTAAATAAGTTAATGTTTTCTTTTCTGGACCAAACTAATTGTAGCGAAACGCTATAGGAATAAAAGTTAATCTAGTTTATTGTTTAGTTGAGAATGTTTCAATTTAGTGAAAAAATAACCAGAACTTTTGATAGCTTTTAGTTATAAATCATTGAAGTATCAATGCCAATATTAATGAATTATGAGTTTTCATTATTTTTCATTGCTAAATATCGATTGGTTTTTAAGAGTTACGTTGTTTTCTAATTAAAATTATAAATTTTCTATTACAACAAAACAATGACTAGTGTTGTAATTAACCTCTTTTTTGTTGACAAACTTAATGATGATAATTACACAACTTGGAAGAATACACTTAATACTATGTTGGTACTAGATGACCTAAGATTTGTCTTCAAATGTCTGGCTCAAATTCACCACGAATGTTCGTAATGCACATGAAATGTGGACTAAGGTCAACGAAAAAGGCCAGAGCGTACATCTTGGCTCGTTTATATGATGTCTTGGTCAAGAAGCATAAAAAAGTTATATTTGCTTTAAAGATCATGAATTTCTTATAAGATATATTTGGACAACCGTCCTCTCAGATTAAGAATGATGCTTTAAAATTCATTTTCAACGCACGAATGGTTGAGGATACTTCTATTAGAGAACATATTCTTAACACGATGGCGTGCTATAACATGGCAAAGATCAATGGGTAGTCATTGAAGAATCCAACCAGGTCAACTTTATCCTTGAAACTCCTTCGAAGAGTTTCCTACAGCTTCGTAGTAACGCTATTATGAACAAGCTAGACTACAACCTTACCACTATTCTCAACAGCTCCAAACATACGAGTCTCTGTAGAAAATCAAAAGACAGCACGGAGAAGCAAATGTTGTCAGTTCCTCAAGGAACTTCCACAGAGGTTTGACATCTAGAAGCAAGTTTGAAACTTCTTCCTCTGGTTCCAAGAAGAGGAAGAAGAAAAAGAGTGGAAAGGGAAATAAAGTTGCCCCTTTAGCTACAACCTAAAAAGGCAAGAAAACCAAGCCTGAAAAAAGGAATCTGTTTCCATTGCAAAAATGATGGACAATTGTTCGTTTGTAAACGTGTGTTGGTGAAAATTTAGTGGGTCAAACTTAATATGTGTCAAAAGTGATCTAAGTCTACTATGTGTTTGGTGTGCGTTGATTGTGGATGTGGAATACCAGTTTTCCTATCTAAATCAAGGGTAAACTTAAATAGGTTACATAGTGAGTGCAGGGTCAAACACAGGGAGTTTGTGTTTTACAAATGAATTCTTAAGTTATGACTTCTGCGATGAAAGTAAAATCAAAGTTGAGATAGATGGTATGTGTCCTACAACTATGCGATGTTAACTACTTCCTTAATGAAATGGTGTGGTTATGCGTGTGATAGCACCATAAACGTGCTAGGTTTTCTAAGTTAAAACTTCTGAGATAACTATACTTATGCATCAATTCTCTTTTTTTTTTTTTGTAGAATATAATGATCTAGGGAAGCCAAGGAGTCCTACAATGAAAATGACTCAATGTCGAGCTAAAACAAGCGAAAACAAACCAAAAGAAGATGCAGTGGCAAAACCGTATATAAGCTGACTTACTTTGGCCATTTAAGCCATTTTTCCTTTTTAAACTTCATATCTTCACCTCATTTTTCAAAATTATACTCTAGTTAGGGAATTTCTATTGTAATTCTCCCTCAATATCAATAAAAATTATCTCTTTCCATTCATAAAAAATGTCTCTTCATCTCCCAATTCTTCTTGAAGCAACTTTCATATGCATGAAGAACTAAAGGTACTTTCTTTGGTAATGGGTTTCTAGCAATTCTTTCTTGAGCATCATGTCTAAATTGTTCTCTAAATTCAATCTTTAATTGAATTCCAATCTTGTTTTTGCATGAGTTCTTGTTTGGATCATTCATGAAAGCATGAACTTTTTTTAATCTTTAATGTCGCTAAGCATGAATTTTGAAGCAAGATTGATTGCCAATTATTGGTTTGATCTCAAACATGTCTTCCTTTTGATATTTTCTCTCATTTTCAATTTGAATTCAATTAAATAATCATTATTAAGATAGAGACTTTCTTTGCTTTTGAATGCCACAACATTGAAACCTAGAATCTTAATGCAAACTTAAAGAATGCATGGAAACCACTAAGATGAAAGTGTATTCATTAAGTTTAGTATTAATCTTGATGTGTTTCTTGTTTATTAATCAAAGTTAATTAGTTTTTTGAACTAATAACCTGTGGATTAAAATTGATTGCAATATATTTGTTTGTTCTATAATGGAAAGAATGCTAGAAACTCTCATTCTCACTCTAATTGATTGAGAGAAAACCCCATTTATTTCATGTCCATAATATTATGGTGTCCTAAAAACATCTACTTGCTTTCTTTTAATATCTTGCATTCATCTCACCATAGAACCCCCTTCCTATGTTACATTATTGATTCTTTATTAAAAGATTTGTGTTGTCTAAACAAGATTCTCTTTAGTTCAACTCCGAAGTTACACTTTACTATCTTTTGTTAGTATCTTAAGTACATAAGTTTGAGTTATAAATTCCTTTTGTTGATTGTTATTTAGGAATCCTTAAATCCTTTTGAATTTCTTTTTAGAACAACATCCCTAAAAATTGAGTTAACAAATTGGCGTTGTTGTCGGTAAATTTTGGTACTAAAAATATATTGTGTGTGATTTTACTTTCTTTCTTACATGACTCCTCCTCCAGAATCTTGAGTTTGATTTTTGTTAGATATAACTCGAGAGGAGAGGAGACTATGAAGGGAAAGAAGAGAAGAAAGATATCGTCAAGATCGAGATTAGGTTCGAAATCAAAATCAAGAAGAAAAAAATTTTTCAAGTTCAAAGAAGAGAAGAAATGGGCGAAGTTTGAGAAAGCACGTTGCGAGAACACATGGAGTCGGATCTTACACAAGCCCACTATGCATCATCTATCTGGAAACTACCATTCCTTTTCAGTTTAAGTCGGACCTTATACATCTTTTGCCAAACTTCAAAGGAAGTTCAGGAGAGGATCCACAAGGATTTTTCTAGGGTGTGTGATTCCATGATATCATATGGAATAACTAAAGAGCAACTCAACTTTAAGGCGTTTCCTTTCTTCCTTTCTCCTTGACGATTAGTGCAAAAAGATGGCTTTACTACCTTCCACTTGAATCTATTACAACTTGGAATGGTTTCAAAAAGTTTCTCGAGAAGTTCTTTCCCACTGTAATATACGAATAGAGATCTCTAGCATTTGACAAGTCGTTGGAGAATCTTTATCAATATAAAGGGAGAGATACAAGGAGTCGTGCGCAAGCTTCCCGCACCACCAAATCTTGGACCAATATTTGATCCAATATTTCTATTCCAGTTTGTTAGCTTCAGATTATAACACCATTGATGTGGTTGCCAGCGGTGCTCTAGCCGACAAAACTTTGTCTGAAGCAAGTAATCTCATTTCTACATGACGGAGAACTTTCCAAACTTTAGGAGTAGAGCAACCGATGCAGACTTCTCAACATCAAAAGAGGTAAATGAACTTTGGTCTCAGTTGTCTAACTTAACTTCTCTTATGACATAGATGGTAAGAGGGGCAAATCAACAAGTGATGATATGGAATGTATGCAGAGTGTTTGGTCACCCAATCAATAAGTGCCCTAAAGTCACAAAAAAGGTTAATGCGATTGGAGGCTTCAACAGAAAATACGGTCTCCAAAGTAATAAATACAAGCCCCAGATGGAGAGGCCATCCTCACATGAAATGGGAAAATCAAGGACAATATGAGCAAAGACCTTCTAACCCAACCACTTTTCTTCAGGTATTTCTCTTGAGGATATAGTTAAAACGTTAGCTAAAAACTCTGCAAAATTCCAACAGAAGATTCACCAATTGCAAAACGATTCTATAGAACTCTCCCAAGAAATAAAGTTTTACAACACGAGACGAGGATTGGTTTTACAAACCTTGGCAACCAAATTATGCAATTGGCGACGATTGTGAGAAAACTCGAAAACAAAGGTAAGTTTCCCACTCAACCGGAACACACCAACGTAAGTTCCATAACTCTATGAAATGAAAAATTTCTACCTTTCTCCACTCAAGTGCCGGAAGTGAACCCGATCCTCCTCCTTCAAAAATTCAACATAAAGTAAAGATTGATGAGAAAAGTGAGACACAAGACCCACTGTCCCCTACAAAGGTATGTGCAAATCCCTTGCCTTCTATTCCTCATTATATTTCTAAAGCCCATTTTTCAAGTAGGTTGGCACCCAAGAAAAAAGAGGCTAACAGATATGAAGAACTCTTGGAGGTGTTAAAAAAGATGCAAATCAACCTACCCCTCTTAAATGCTATTCAAAAAATTCCAAGGTACGCAAAATTCCTTGAAGAACTTTTTACCAATAAGAGGAAGGCCAAGGTTAAAGAGAGAGTGATAATGAGTGGTAATGTATAGACTCTTTTGAAAAGAAGCATCCTGAAAAAATGTAGAGACCCCAATATGTTTACTTTACCTTACACAATAAGTGATAAGATGATATTGCATGCTATGTTAGACTTAGGGACTTCTATAAATGTTATGCCTTTTAATGTTTTTCAAGACTTTAAGCTTAATAACTTGCAAAAGATAAATGTGTGCATTCAATTGGCTGAGAGATCTTATATTACTCCCCTAGGAATTGTTGAGGATGTACTTGTTAAAGTAGGTGAGCTAATATTTCTGACGAACTTTTATATCTTGCAAATGAATGGACAACCTACTAGATATTCACCTACTATCTTACAAGGTAGACCTTTTCTTAAAACTGCTGAAGCTAGAAATTGGCTTCAAATCGATTTCACCACTGTGGCATTACGTCTCACTCAATGTCTAGTTTAGCCATGACTGTCAGTGTGTTATTTATTTATGAGTCGGAGGGACTATTTATAATTTTACACTCAATCTCTTTGTCGCATGGCAAATCGTATAGCTCATCAATTTTTTCTACATTGAAGTCTAAACGCTTCCCTTCCATCTGTACGTAGTCTTCTCTACGGTGGATCCTACATCCATAGAGCTTATGGACTATGCGTGGCCTCATTTTTGCCTGTCCTCTGTAAAAGTTCCTTCATTCCAGTGCTTCCACTGATGCGGTGATGAATGTAGAAATCATCCTATCGTCTGGGAGAAACTCATCTCCAATAGTAGTTTTGGAGTTCCTTCTTCTTCAGAGGCCTTTATAGGCGTTTCCTTATCCTCTTCAACAAATCTCTTTTTTGGGGCAAGCTTTCGATTTTATTTTTGTCTTGACACCTTGTCCTCCTCCTCAATCTTCTTTTTCCTTTCATTCTTAGTGTCCTTCACTGCCTTTTTCTTTTTCTCCTTCTTTCATTCTTTCTTCTCCCTGTCCTTTCTTTTCTTTGTTCTCTCAACCATCCTTCTTTGGCATTTCTCCTTTTTCATCATTTATTCCTCTGCATCACTGATTTCTTCTTCCAATTCATCCTCCAGCACTTGTGCAAACGGTTCGAGCATTTTTGCCTCTTTTGTTTCTTAGGGGTCGACAAGTGCAGCTTCTACCTTAGCCTGCAACTCCTTGAACTGTCTCTTCGCCTCCCTTGTTTTCTCCATCAACTCCTGGGCTAGGCGTTCAAATGATTTTGCCACCTGAATCATTTCTTCTCCTCCTTCTGGCTCTTCAGTGGTGAGCATAGGTCTGGCTGCATCATTCCTCCTTGACTTAATCACCCCATTCTAAGGTTGTTGTGTTAAGTTACTCTCCCTCTTGACTTGCATTCTCTTGTTCTTTTTTAGCTCAAAGTCTTCAAACATTTTTTGTAAAGACTTTTTAGGTGATGCTCCAGCCACTACCTTGCTCGACGAAGCAATCTCCCTTATTTCATTTTGTTCTTCCAACCTCTCAACAAGCCTTACCGATGTGGTTTGTTCTTTCTTCTCCATTCTTTTTTTTTGTCAAGGGTACTGTGGAGCTGGTGGAAGTAGCACTGTCGTTCTTGGAGTTCATTTGTGATTAGAGAAGATCAAAAGTTCATTGAAAAAGAGAGGAAGTAATTCATAAGTGATTGGAATGTTTGAATGATTGAGAATAAGGGAAATCTGGAATGGTTAGTGTCCAAAAAATGAGTTTGCAGCTTGGAATTTTCTATTAATAGTTACACAGTGGTGCCTAAACCTAGGAATGTCAGTTAATGATTAAAATCATAATTAAGATTAGACGTCCGGCGGTGGTCCGAAATCCTAAAAATTCCAACAGTTAGAAACATTGTGTTTTCCTCTATGCGTTGGGCTCTTGTCAACGCATAGAGTATCGTTTGAGTTTCTCACTGCTCCAGTCATTGACCTAAATTTTAGATGTATGCGACCAACAAGACTCTAAGGCTTGTCAGCGCATTGTTTTTATTCATGGCAAGAAACACAAAGATAAGGTGCACTCATTCATGAAAACAAGAAATTAATGATTTTATTCAACTTAATGAAAATTTTTTTTGGACAAAATAAAATGACTAACAATCATTTCTAATGTAGCAAGAATAGCTAAAAATTAAAACAAATAATTGAAATGTCAAAAACTCATTTTATTTTATGTGTACTGAGTTCAACGCTTAGAACTTCTATGCGGCCTCTCTATAATGTCACCGATTGACATTGCTCTTTATCATCGTGTCCAGTGCTCTTTGGGACTTCAGTGTTACTGGGCAGGCTACCTAGAGGTCTCACTTTCAATTCACTGGCGAGTTGGCCCACTTGGACCTCCAAGTTTTGAATGGAAGAGGTTTGACATTGCAACAACGCATCATTCTTCTGCGTATACTGATTGATCAGATCCTCCAAAGGTGCTGAAGTATTATTGGATGCTTGATACGTCTGATATTGTCCTTTATATGGCTTCTGATATTGTTAATGGAACCCAAGTGGTCCATTCATGTTCTCATTGTGTCCACCAACCCCTTTGTCTATCATTTTGCTGATTTTCTCCCATCTAAAAATAGGATGATTCCTCTACCCTAAATTGTAGGTGTTGGAAAAAGGGCCATGCTTGATGAAGCAGACTGACTCGGAATTTTGGGGGCACATGTCATAGTTGTGTAACTCACCGCATCCTACACAACTGACCTGGTTGATCATCTTGACTTGATTGGTTATCCTAGCGCATTGATTCAATGCCAAATGTTTCATCAAAGAAGTCATCGTTACCATTTGTTGCAGTAGTGCATTCACCGCATCATTATCTACATTTGTTGGCTATGTCTTCCTCTTGCCTGATCGAAACCCAAAATCATCGTCCTCCCATTTGTCATTGTTTCTGGATACTTTGTCTAGAATATCCTTAGCCTCAGTGTAGGTTTCGTTCATTAAGCCCCGTGTCTCAGTAGCTACAACATCGGCTGCTTGGTGTGTGCTTTTGTTCAACCCGTCATATCAGATCTTCATATGAACGCTTCTGGAATACCACTATGCGAACAACTCTTTATCAACCTCTTACACCTATTCCACGCATCACTGAATGTCCCCCAATCTTTTTGTTTAAAATTGGCGATGTCTGTTCTTTTCTTAGCATTCTCAATTGGTAGAAAGTATCTCTTCATAAATATCTCCACCATCAAGTCCTAGGTTGTTACCTCTGTCACATCTAGACGATGCACCCACATCATGGCACCATTCTTAAAAGAGAAAGGGAATAATGTCAGAAAAATTTCGTCTTGGGTAACATTGGAGAATGAAAATGTGTTGCAGTTCTCCAAGAAGTTAATCAAATGCTCATGTGGATCTTCCCTTAGAAAACTCCAAAATTGACCTGTTGTCTGGATCATTTGTAACATCATCGACTTCATCTCAAACCTTGCTCCTGTGAAAGTAGGTCTTGCGATTCTAGTAGCAAACTCATACAGGCTAGGAACGACATGGTTGCTGATAGGCCTATTGATATCATGACCAATCAATATAGGATGCTCAGGTTCCATGCCCTCTTTATTGGCGTTATGCATTGGTAATGGATTATTGGTCATTATTGGATTGTTAGGATTCACGTTGTTGTTCTGATCTCTCATACGGTCAAATTGATCAATCAAATTTCTTATTTCTTATCACGTTTCTTCTATTCTCTGTCAAAAGGTGCATTCAATCTTAGGGATAAATACAAGATTGGACATTGAACCTTCACTTATATATTGTTTGGAAGGCTTTTTAGCTAAGCTCCAATTCTCCTTCAATCATATCTTCAAAAGAATAATAAAATCCATTTAGTTCAATTAAAAACGAATTCCTTGACAACGATGCCAAAAACTTGTTGTGTTGGTTATGTAAAAATGAGTTGGTGCTTTTGCGTTACAAGTTTTCCTAACATAGCCCAAGTATAAACTGAGTTAGGTATCTGGTAGGTCTATAGTCGAACACAAGAAATTATTTTTTTAAACTAGTGAATTAGTTACAGCTCTTTTGGATAAAAAAGTTAATACAGAAAAGAGTAAGTTAAACTATGTGTTATACTATCCTATGCTAAACTAATCTAATGTACCCAGTTGATATGCGGAGGATAAATGGAAATGAAAATGCGTTAGCTAGCCTCAAAGCAATGCAGATGTTGTGTTAAAGGAACTATGCAGTAGGCAGGGTTAAGAAGCTCTGTTAATCCGTTCATAATCATGGTTATATTCATGCACTCAATACTAATTAAGACAAGAAACCTATTGATGTCTTGATGTCATAAATATTCTATTCTAGATATAAATGATTTACTGACTGTCACACCCTCCTTCAGACTTTCCTTCTACTAAGTCTAAGAGATGACATGAAGCCAGCAAACACCGTTCTTATCTTAAAAACACTCACTGACCGCTTACTTAACTATTCTTACTAGCTCATTGAAGTAAATATCAAACTTTCATATGTAATACTTATATATACAACTTATGTACCTGAAAAGCAGAAATTTTTTTGAAAGGGTGAGCTAAAGCTCAGTGAGTGACTAACTTTAATAAACGTACAATAAGAAATCTCAGTGAATTAATACACTTTTAAAACAATACTTGCATGACTTATCTTTACTCAGTCTTTATCTACGTTATGTAGGACAAGCCCAATACTCCCAACGTCTTTGTCGTAGTGGGGCATGCTCGACACTCTCGAGAGTATCGTTGTCGTGGAGTAAACTCAACACCAACAATGGAATACTTTAGCATGCACACATAATATACTAGCCTCGAGCTCAAATATCTCAATCACGTTTTTAATGAAATTCTCATAGATCATAGCAACTTTCATACATGGTTTGCTTAATTACGTGTCTTAAATATTAAATCTTATCATGAACTCAATGTTTTAACTTTTCTAAAACTTGTTTTATTCTTAATAAAATATGAATAAAATCTCATATTTGAATATAGTAAAGAAATCAATAATAATCATGCCTCAAATAAGTATTTAAATTCATCTGTCACTCACTAAGACAATTTTAATCCTTTGATTTCTAGGCTTCTCTTATCGTTGTTCGTCTTCAAAGAACTCAAAATTGGGTCAATAGGGTATAACAAATGGTAGTTGGCACAAGATTGGGCTTCAAGAGTGTCATTGACATGATGTGTGGGCAGCAACTCATGCACATAGGCGTGCTGATATGCTTAGATGGGCTTTCATGGGTGTGTTCTTGGTGTGGACATCCCCAATTTTTTGACAGCAACCAACACACCAAGAAACATGTCTAACTTAATCAATTAATAAAGAAATTACTCCAAATTTATTTCGCAAAAATCATAAAGAACATCTTAACAAACTAACTGGAGAATTTAGAGCTTAGAAATTCCTTGGATAGATCAAAATCTAACTCGGAAGCACCCTTACTCAGATTCAATAATGTTCTGTACAACAACAAATTCCCTTTAATTCTGAATCTTTCCACAACGAATTAGCTCTAACATACTTTCGAAAAGTTGTAGATAAGCCTTTGATCTTACTAACCGCAAACTTTCAGCTTCTAATACATTTTCTACAATATGGGAGCTGCAAAACACCAGACTGTTTCAGATTTGCCCGAGTTTCTGCCAAGCTTTCAATTCTCCTATACTTGATCACTTTAATTCAGTCCAACTTCTTCAGCATTTAACCTTCTTCTCCAACAACTCTCTCTCTTTGAAATGACTGAAGGAAGGATGGGGTTTTGATTGTGATGAAGAGCACACAATTCTCTTTACCAATCACAACATAACACTTCACCTTTCTCTTTTCTTCCTCACTCATTATTTACCACTAACCCTTAAATAAATTTCTTTTTAGTTAAGTAACTTCAAATAAATTTTACTTATTTTTTTTCTTTACAATCTACATGCTTGGTCATTTCTTAACAACACCATCTTTGGTTACCAATTAATTCTTTGTTACCTAAACTAACTTTTCTTATTAGGTAAACTCAAAAGTTTGTCACCATAATTTCACAAATTCCCTTCAAGAAAACTTCATGATCCAAGTGCAACAATAAATTCTAACACAACTTGGAAAATACAACGAAAGTTCGTGGCTAACAATTTACTACCATATTATTAAAATTTTGTCCTCGAAATTTGAAAGTCCTTACACGAACAACAATGGATACCTTCTCTTTATCTGCACTTCAGTTTCCAACGTTGTTTCTTCTACTCCATGATATTTCCAAAGAATCTTTACATGTGGAATCGTCTTGTTCTTCAATGCTTGCTCTCTTCTGTCAAGGATCTTTATTGACTCTTCTTCGTAAGATAGATCTTCCTTCAATTCTACTTGTTGTTCTTGCAATACATGTGAAGGATCGTATATACTTCCTTAAAATAGATTCATGGAATACATCATGTATTTTTGCAAGTTCTGCTGGTAACTTAAGTCTATAAGCTGCTAGTCCAACTCGTTCCACAATCTGGTAGAGTCCAAAACGAAGAACACGTTTTCAGGGAGGTAGTTTTAAGAAAACTTGATCTCCAGCCTCAAACTCTAAATCTCTTCGTTTCTTATCTGCATAACTTTTTTGACGATCTTGAGCTATCTTAAGATTTTCTCTAATAAACTTATTATTGTCTGTTGTAGCTTGAACTAACTCAGGACCAACTAACTCTCGCTCACCCACTTTATTCCAACATACTGGAGTTCTGCAAGGCTTACCATACAAAGCTTCATATGGTCACATTCCAATACTAGAATGGTAACTATTATTGTAAGCAAACTTCATAAGTGATAGGTGAGAATCCCAACTTCTTGTAAATTGTAACACACATGCCTTAACATATCTTCTAAAATTTGGGTGGTTCTCTCTGATTGACCATCGGTTTCAAGGTGAAATGTTGTACTAAACTGTAGCTTAGTTCCCAATGCTCTTTTCAAAACTTGGCCAAAATCTGGAAGTAAACCTCAGATCTCTATCTAATACTATAGACATTGGAACTTTGTATTGACTCATGTCTTATCAACATAAAGCTAGGTATTTGGTCTAGCTTGAATGTTGCTTTGATCGATATAAATTGTGCTATCTTCGTGACTCTATCAATGATCACTCAAATACCATCAAAACCTATAGAAGTACGAGGTAAACCAAACAAGAAATCCATCGTAATGTGCTCCCACTTCCACTCAGGTATTGGGAGTGGATTTATAAGTCCTCCCGGTCTGGTCTTTGGCACACTGGTTTCACTTATTGACACATTAGACATCTATCAACAAATTCAACAACTTCTCGCTTTAATCCAGGCCGCTAATACGTCCTCTTCAAGGTTCTGTACATCTTGGTACTACCTGGATGATGGGATAAAAACCCATTGCAGCAGAAGAAATACAGAATCATTCTCAATTTTATTTTGAAAAAATTTAAAATACCATACATTGAAAAAAAAATGCAGAAACTATTTACTGAAATAAATTGGCTAAGCATGCTTTTTAGATAAAATTACAGAGAAAAAAACTCACTTTTGGTGCCATCTCAAAAATCTACAAAACTCCAAATTGTAGCCACTACCAATTAGAACCTCTCCTATCCTCTGAGTAATTAGGGTTTTGGCTTGTGGGAACCAATTTGGACTTTTCTGTGGGAATTTTTTGGAGAATAGTAGAGAGATCCTTTTTCTTTTTTTTTTCTCTTCTGCAGACTCTCTGTTGTAGGTTTTTTTTCCTTACACAGAAGGCTCTTCCTCTTTTTTAGGATGAAGAAGGGGAGGTTAGAGAAAAACTGGGAAAACGTGGGAGCATCCCACGTTTCCCAAAAAATAACTTCCAATGGGAATTATTTAAATTTAATTTAATTTTAATTAAACTAAAATTAAATTAAATTAATTAATTAAATAAATAATATTAATTAAATCATATTTAATCAATATTTCATTTAAATCATATTTTAATGAATATCTCTCATATAACCTATAGTTTT
>JBBPDJ010036815.1:0-13654 GCA_037974625.1 Cucumis cinereus | reverse complement strand
AGTCCTTGATTTGGAGCTTCTATTTGGTGCTCGAAATTCTAAAATGAACTATTTTTTGAAAAGTAGTTTTTATTGTTAAATAGAAGAAGGAAAAAGGGAAAAAAAAAGGTGTCCAATTTTCATATATGCTCTTTTATACTAAGCTCCTTTTGGAAGCAACTCTGAAGTTGACAATATTGGTAGATGCTTATTGGATGCTAACGCTGTTTCCAACTTTCAGTGGGATGCTTGTCCAAGATCCTACAAAGGGTAATGATGTGGACTCACTTTTCAATCAAGCAAGGCAAATGGGAGCTGTGGAAGGCCCTATTGATCATGCCCGTTCATCCGGCTCCAGCAGTTTTACCGGAACTGGTAGGTTACTCTCAGGAGAAACTGTACGTTCTGCACCTGATCAGCCCGAGAGCATTGTTCACAATATTGTATTCTGGAGCAATGGCTTTACTGTAAACGATGGCCCTTTGAGGAGGTTGGATGATCCTGAAAATTCATCTTTTTTGGAGGTAAGTGGAATATGATGCCAATACTGGTCTAATGGAACATATGGGATTATAAGAGTGGAGACAACTTGGAAAAATGGAATGCATTTTGTGGGCGATACTTGATCTTTATAAGTGTTTGTAAATTGCAAGTTTTTTTTTGATATCTTGAAGAAACGTTTCAGAATGAGTTCTCTTCTGATTTCCTTTGCTCTATTAGATAATTTTCTTTCTTTGTCTTACTGATTCTTGTCCTTAGTTTATTATGTTTACTTATTTGTCTTATTTTACTCCAGAGCATCAGAAAGTCTGAGTGCCCCAGAGAGCTTGAACCTGCAGACAGAAGGTCCTCCGTTCATGTTAATTTAATTAGGAGGATGGAGGAGTACCGTGTAAGTATCCTTATTAGATTTCATTTGTAGGTTCTACAATTCCAACATATACGAACTAGCATAAGATGATTGAAATTTATTCTTTAGAGGATCGAGGAAAACTGTTTGACATTACTTTTGTTTGGAGGCTTTCCAGTCCAATAGTTAACCTTTAAGTACTGCCAACATCTTTAAAGTTTGTAGTCTGCACTCTGCAGCGTATAAATATCTATATTACACTTTGTATTTTGCATCTTGCAGGAGCCAGAGAAACCACGTCTTCCATTTCAAGGTGTAGGAAGAACTCTTGGTGGTAGCGCTCCATCTCAAGCGGCAAATGAGCCAACTGCTGCTCCCACTGATGTCAATAGCAGTTCAAACCCTTCTGCAGGCCTCGTCTTGGATGAATCGTTGCCATCAACCTCAATTCAGCTTAGGTTGGCAGATGGAACACGCATGGTAGCTCATTTCAATTACCATCACACAATCAGTGATATTCGTGCTTTCATTGACGCATCTAGGCCAGGGGGTGCCAGGAACTATCAGCTGCAGTTGATGGGGTTCCCTCCCAAGCTTCTTAGCGATGCGACTCAGACAATCGAGCAGGCTGGTCTTGCCAATTCTGTTGTCATCCAGAAGTTTTAGCAACTTAGATAAGTTTTCTTCAACACCATTACTAAAAGGGGAAAAGAACATTCAAACGATGAAATGGTTTCTCAGATTGGGAAAGTTTGTGATGAATATTGGAAGTATAGTCCATGAGTCTGGTGGGTGTCTATTTCGTTTATGTTTCTGTGTCAGAAGACATTTCCTTCTACAAGTTACAGCAACAATCTCTCTTTAATAATAACTATATATTTTAAGCTGCCATTTATATTTTTCTTCCCCCAATACTGGTCTTTTGAACGTTAGAAGCTGGAAAGAACTTAAGAAGTGAAAGAGTAGTCTTGAGGGATAGTTTCAAATTAGTAATGCAGCACGTTGGAAGTAATTTTGAATGGATTTAAATCAGTTTGAGATATGAAAATTGCATTGAAGAGTAAAATCAATTATTAAATAATTTTTGAACGGTGAAGAACGTGTTTTTGAGTTACTTTGAATTTAATAAAAATAATTTAAAAATTACTTTCAAACATGTTTTTGTTATTTATTTATTTATTATTATTATTGGTTTAGTCACCTGCTTATTTATTTATTTATTATTCTTATTGGTTTAGCACCTGCTTATCCTTTCAGTTCGATGGTTAATAGTTTTTATCAAGTTTTGGTTTAGGTTTGAGAGAAATTGAATATTCTAATTCATTCATTTATTAGAGTAACTGTTTTTATCAGCTTATATGACATTTCTTCTCTTGGGTTGAATCTCACTCCAAAAGTCTTTACAATCTCTTGGTCGGAAAGTGTCATTTGTGTGAGATTCAAGTTTTTGTTGATGACATGCATGACTTAGTTATCCATGCTCGCAGATTTTATTATTCAGATGTATGACTTGAACACCTCATGGGTGGACTCTACTCTCCATTTTGACGTTTTTTTAACCCTCTGCTCTATAAAAACTATAAAATACAATATGTCAAATATAAACAAAGGTATTTGCAGTAGTAAAAATACTTATAACAGTTCTCACAAGTTAGAACATATATATTAATCGTGTCCAATTTGTTAACTAGATAATCATATTTCATGCACTGTTTTCGTGAATATATCTCCTAATTGTTTTTTGGATTTCACATTTACTAGAAATTTTGAATTTTGTTGAGTTTTCTCATCTTCAAATGACAATCGACCTCGATAGTTTAGTGATGTACCGAACAGTAAGAAAGAATTAGTTTGTAAAAAGAAAGAGAGAGTTAGTGAGTTCCTTAAGGGAGTTGGTTGTAGAAGAGTAGTATCAGATTTCCTCAACATCTTGTACTCACACTTTTCCTATCAATACAATACATCTCTCCTCATTTGGGGAAGAGAATCATTTCATAAAAATTCAGAGTTTGGCTTGCACCAAATTTGGTATCAGAGCTCTAAGAATTTTTTTGAATTGATGGTTGGAAGGAGAAACCACAGCTGGTGGGAGTGCTCACCAAGAAGAATGTGGAGGAGATTGCTGTCCTTTCTCCAAGATTCTTTATGGTAGTTTGTTGTCTGTTGAAGTTATCTTGGGGGGAATTCAAGAAACATTCAATACTGTAATTCAAAGGTTGAATTCATTGAATCCACCTCAACATGACCATGAAGGAGCTCTAACATTCATTCAACAATGGGGAAGAAGGGGGAGACGTGGCAACGGACACCCAAGATTTTTCCAAGATCATCAAGAAAACCATTAAGATAAGCAACCTCATCGTTTCTAACAAAGACAGCTCTTTGAGCTGCAACAAGAACCCTGACCACATTTTCAAGAGCACAATCAAGAATTCCAAGATTCGTATTCTTCAAGCGATGAAGATCAAGATGAAGAGTTTGATGTCATTACAACAAAACTGGACTGTAATGTCTAGTTTAAAACTGACATTATAGGGGTGATGTCGGTGATAAACCAACATTGAAGAACATGTTAGTAAAGGTCTTTGATGTCGGTTCTAAACCGACATTATAGATGCTGGAAATGTCAATACTGATAATCTTCAATATCAGTTGAAAACTGACAGTAAATAGTCTTCAATGTCAAATGAAAACCAACGTTGAACATCATCTTCTATGAATGTTTTTCACCTGCTTTTTGTTAGTAATTGTCTGACATTAAATATATTTTATTACGCACACGCAAAACAATAATATTTCTCTTTTTTAAAAACAATAATATTGCTTTTACCTATACATGTACAAAATAAAATCTTAATTGCTTTTATATATACAACTTTCAACAAAGACAAAGATTAACCAATTCACAAAAAAAAAAAAGGTGACAAATTGTTTAACTTACCAATCAACAAGTTATGTTGACTAATATATACATAAAGTTCTAAAGTCTAAAGATCTAGGTTGTCTACTTTGGAGGGTCATATAGATACATCTAGCAAAAACAAGAACAAAACTAAAATAATCTCAGTGCCATGTGAAGTTTATGTTCCATAATCGTTTAGCTCGTAGTTGTACCCTTCTCATTGTAGATATATTTGTGCCCACCTAATATAACAATAATTAGTAAGTCAACCCTTCTCAAATTGTTCATAATCTCAGTCGGGTCAATTTACTATTTTACTTCTGAGATTACATCTTGTTGCTTAAGTCTCGGTTGATCCTCTAATGAACAATTGGTTTAAGGTTTAACCTATAAACCATATCCATATCGGACTAATGAAAAGGCGGGGCCCCATTGTTCAAGACTTGGGGTAAACACTTAAGGGAACAACTATCTACTAACCCTAAAAGCGGGCATGAATGAATTTCATCTTGCACCCTACGTCTCTAGCTATACACCCGGTCTTACTCTTGAAATGGAAACTCTATTCGGCCAGTGCTTATGAACTGCCCTTACTTATGTAGATCTAATGATATTCTCGTGTGAACAGGAGTTCATAGTTAGCTTAAGATTAAGGTCGAGTTACCTAGATCATCTATAATTGAAATAGTCAGTTTTAATCAGTTAACGATGTTATAATGTCAAAAAGATTATTTCGTAGTTCAATATTATACAATCTCATTGCATAGGATGCTCCTACTCACGTGTCTCTACATGAGCGTCTTGGGATCGCTCTGCTTGTACTCAATACAAAGTGGGCCGCTGTTGGGTTGGGTATGTGCATTATGACTCTATGCTATGTGATGAAATGGATATCCAATACAAGTTCTCCTAATCTAGTCCAAGTTAAACAAAGTTAGGTATCTGGTAAGTTCAGGGTCGAACACAAGGAATTTGTTGTTTAAATGGTGAATTAATTCTTATTCTTTTAGACAAACAAGTAACAAATCGATGGATGAGTTTTCTCATGCTTTACACTAAACTAATCTAACTAGTTGGTATGCGGTGGATTAAATAAGGATGGAAACAAGTTGGTCAGTCTCAAAGCAATGTTGGTGTTGTGTTATAGAAATTATGCGATGAATAGGATTATAAAGCTATTCTCTAATCATTTTACAAACATGGTTTGTATTCATGCACTCAGTATTAAGAAGCAACCTTTTCGATGCCTTGATGCCACAAAATTCTATTTTTAAATATAAAAGATGCACTGAAAATGCAATAGGTTTACGCTTATTTCTAAGTTACTTTCTATCTTTGCTCACTGTAGTCTAAGTTACTTACTCTTTCGAGTCATTGACTACCTTTACTTGAATTAGTACTCTTTCGATGCGTTCAAGTTTATTACTTGGTAAAGATCAAACAAAATGAACAGCGAACCATGCTTATCTACCATATTGATTCCTAACTTCCTAATCCATTAGTGAATTTAGGTAGACATATAAACTATGGAAACCAAAGACATGGATGTAATGAAACTCAAAGTAATCATATTGATAATGCAAATTTGTTACAATGATTGGACTATCTAATACAATTACTCGAAGTGTAGAAAATAAACACAACACAAGAATAAATGTAACTTTGATTCAAAATTTCTTGCTTCCTAGAGTAGAATGATCTTTGTAAAGCTTTTCGGCTGGGGAGTGACTGGATAATAGAGATGCAAGGAAGATTTGGACAGAATTGTGTCTTTGATGTATAAAGTCTGTCTATATGATGATATATGTCTCTCTCGATGATCTCTTGAAATAAGTATTTATAATCTTCTGACACTCGTCGCCCACTAAGCAGTCTCATGTTATTCAATGGCTATTTTTAGGCTTAGTGGGTCTCAAACACGTTCCAGAAGTAATGCATCACATTGGATTTCCAGTGCATAACTCTGCGATGGATTGCATAGTATTCTCAACGCCTTTTAAAATTCTCGCTATGCTTTAAGTGATTTCCTTCATTTAATTACTCTCAGCATTTCTTGTTATTGGACGTTGAGAAACCTGTTAGTAAATTGATTCATCTTTTGTAAAATCATGCGATGAACAACACCAAGAGATCAGAGTTTTTCAGTATCACCATATTGTAAACGTTTAACACATGGTAAGCTCAAAACATAATTTCTAAGTGTATTTGATGTGTTTCCTATTTGTTTCTCTTAATAATCTTGAATAAGGACGCATAATAACTCGTATTTCTACATGTTATCAGTCGCATCCATAGTGTTTCAGAATAAAGCGTTCAACCTTATTCCTATACTATAGACCATTTAGACTATTCCTCGAACTTGGTTCACGTTTATGTCTCTACATAATGTTCAAGTACTCATACTATAAGTCAAAGAACCTTGTTTATTGGATTATGACTTTTATCATAAGCAAATCTCTTATTCAATAACAATTTAATGAACAATACTTTAACAATAGATTTTTGAATAATAGAAAAGTTTACCATTCACAAATTTCGAGCTTTAGGACATCCAACATACTCTCACTTGGACAAAAACTCCAGTGGTATAAAATACAAATATCGAGTTTAAGTGAGAAAAGTACAATACAATAAAGTAGGGCATAAATCAGATACATACCCAATAGTTCTCCCACTTGTCCTAGTTAGGTGTCCCTCAAAGACTTTAGTCGTGGGGACCTTTTTAAATGGACCAGCAAGGTTGCTTGCTGAGGCAATGTGTGTGACTATCACATCTCCTTGGTGTACAATCTCTTTATGAGATGATACTTTTGCTCAATATGATTTCCTCGAAAACTTTGAGGTTCTTTAAAATTTACAACTACGTTCGTTGTTATCACAATTTAGCGTAATTGACAGATGCATATTTGGAATAACTTTACAATCTGTCAGGAACTTCTTTAGTCATACTGCTTCTTTAACTGCTTCACAGACAACTATTCAGCTTCCATGGTGGAGTATCAATGCAACTTTGCTTAATGCTCCTCCATACTATAGCTCCTCTATTTAGAGTGAACACTGATCTTGATATTGATTTTCTAAAATCTTTGTCTGATTAGAAATCAGAATCAGTGTATCCTATAAGAATCAAATACGCACCTCCATACTGAAGCATATAGTCCCTTGTTCTACAAAGATACTTGAGTATATTCTTAACGGTAGTCCAATGATCATATCTAGGATTGGACTGATACCTGCAGAATAATCCTATGGCGTAGCATGTGTTAGGTCTCGTACATAACACAACATACATCAAGCTCCCAACAACTAATGCATAGGAAATACGTCACATATCCTCAACTTCTTTAGGTGTCTTAGGACACTATTGAGACAAATGAATTTAAATCCTAAAGAGTAATGCACCTCTTTTGAAATTTTGCATCTGATATCTAGACAACATTTTGTAAATATAAGTTACTTGAGACACAACTAGCGTCTTGTTCTTGCGATTACGAATAATTTGGATTCCAAGAACGTACTGAGCTTCACCCACATCTTTCATTTGGAACTGAGTAGCTAGCCATTCTTTAATGCCATTCAAGTATCTTACATCATTCCCAATGAGTAAGATTTCGTCAACATACAATACTAAGAAAGTTACAAAATAGTTAACAATCCTTTTATATACACAAGGCTCGTCAACATTTTGTACAAAGCCTTAAGATTTGATCTCAGTATCAAATCTAATGTTCCAAGATCAAGAGGTTTATTTTAATCCAAAGATGAATCTTTTAAGTTTACAAACTTTATGCTCTTGACCCTTTTCTATAAACCCCTCTAGTTGAGATGTGTAAATACTCTTATCAAGATAGCCATTCAGAAAAGTAGTCTTAATTCCATTTGTCAAATTTCATGGCGATGGATAGAATTATTCTGATAAACTTAAGCATAGCAACAAGAGGAAAAGTTTCTTCATTGTCTACTCACTATCTCTAGGTAAAACCCATTGCTATGAGTCTTGCTTTAGAAGTCTGTACCTTTAAAGTCGTCTTGTTTTCTTTTGTAGATCCATTTACAATTGATAAGTTTTACTCCATCTGATTGATCTACAAGTTTCTAGACTGAATTGAAGTATATTGGCTCCATTTCGAGGTCCATGGCTTTTATCCACTAATCCTTGTCGACATCATTTATTGCTAGTTTATAAGTCATAGGATCCTTGACCTCGTCATTTGGTATGCAAGTTGAGTTTCAGTAAAACCCAATTAACGATCAGGTTGATAGGTAACCCTCCCATTTCTAGACACTTTCAACTCGTTAGATGGATGTGTCTGATCAGAGGTGATGGTTTCATCTACTAATTTAGAAGATGAACTAGCTTCATCAACAACTTTTGATGATTTATATGTAGTTTCTTCATAAATCTCATTCAATATTAGTTTCCTTTGAGGTCGATGATTTTTTATATGATACTCTAAGAATGTGACATTTATCGATACAAATACTCTATTCTCTTGCAGATCATAAAATAGACCACCTTTTGTTTCTTTTGGGTAGCCTACAAATAGGCATACTTTTGAACGACGTTTCAATATTTTAGGATTTGCACCAACACATGTGTCGGGGATCTTCAGATTCTGAAGTGACGTAAACTAAGTTTATGTACTCTCCATAAATCATACGATGTTTTTGAAACACTCTTAGAGGAAAATATGTTCAAAATGTAGACACTGATCTCTAACACATGTCCCTAAAAAAATTTAGGCAAATTGGCAAAGCTCATCATCAAGCGAACCATGTCTACTAATGTTTGGTTCTTGTTTCTGATACACCGTTTTACTGAGGTGTGTTTGGTGCAGTGAGTTGTATTCTATCAAATATTCTTGGAATCTTAAATCCATATACTCACCACATTGATCTAATCGAAGTGTTTTTATAGTTTTGCCTAACTAGTTCTCAAGCTTTGCCTTATACTCCTTAAAATTTTCAAGGGTTTCAAACTTATGATGCATTAGGTAAACCTAACCATATCTCGAATAAACATCTATAAAACTGATGAAATATCCGTACCTTCTTCGTGCTTTGACATTTATCGATTCACAGAGGTTCGTATGCATGAGTTCTAAGGGTTCTTTGGCTTTAAGACATTTTCCTGTAAAAGATCTCTTTGTCATTTTACCCTCAACACAGGACTCACAAGACAGTAAAGAGTTAACTTCTAACTGTTTTAGGTGACAACTCTTAACCAATCACCCAATTTGAGATTTATGTGGCCTAATCTTAAGTGCCAAAGATATGTGTTAGAATAAACCTTCTGTCGTTTGTTTTAAGTTTCAGTTATTCTAAACATCTATGTATTGAAAATAGTTTTGCACTCAATTGGTCTTAAAACATATAAGTTATTCTCTAATTTTTTTAGAACAAATGTCAATACCTCTTTTTGTAACACTTTATAAACAGAAAAATATATTAAATGACTAGTCTCAAGTAAACAATTGACTGAAATCAATTTTTTTTTTCATTTTCGAAACTAAGTATAAATTATCTAATAATATATATATTTTCATGGTTAAGAATAACTTAATATCTTCCATTGCCATAGTCGAGATAACTTCTCTAAATCCAACACTTAAATTCATTTCACCAGTTTGAAGCTGTTGCTAGGAACATATTCATACTGAAGAAGTGCAAGCATGATGAGTGGCTTCTAAATCTAATATCTAAGGAGAAAACATGTTTCTAAGACAAGTAAATCATATTTACTGTCTTTTAAATATTTTTTCTTGGCTTGGCAGTCTCCTTTGTTATTTTTATTGTAAACTTTTTCCAATAAGTCTAACATAGGTTTCTGAGGACATTTCTCTTTTAAGACCATGTCGAAATCATATTTTACTAGTATTAAATGTGACTTTTGTTTTGTATGTGTATTGCCGTTTAATTTCTCGAAAGCTAATATTTGAAACATTGAGCTAGGCATGCTGAAAAATATAAACAAATCATATTTTGTGATATACTATAGACTCTTTTAATAAATCCAATAAGGTTTTAACAAAAGTAGTAATGTATCCAACATTATATTTTTGCAACGATATTTCAATGATTTAGAATAACCTCTACCAAGGGATAGTCGATTATCCTTCTAGTCAACCAAGATCTTCTTGACTAAATGCTATTTGAATAACTATTTTATTCTGTACATTTTAGTTATCGTTACTTTGGTCAAGAATATACTAGCAACTTACCAATTTTTGTAAGTGTGACCCTCCATTTTCAAATCTCATAGAATGGTATAACAAGCCACTAAAGGATAGACAATGATGAAGACGAAAATATGAGACCCTATCCAACTAAGGAGTTCACCGTGTTCCAAATCCTCTAATACAGCCCTCTGACTGGTAAGGTCGCTCTCCAAGGCAGACATGCAGGCACATTATTGGAATCTCACTGTGCAACCTAATAGAAGAACCCTTAGGACGTGTTGACACATATCCTTCACCACTTACTATAAACAACTTTTCTTATTCACCTTGATATTGATTCGTGCAAACACCCTCCGAATGGAGTACGCTCCCAAGGTGGCTTAAAGCCAAACATAAATCTTACGGTGTGAACTCATAGGGATGCTAAAGTTAAAAGTACATTACTTCTCTTCAGCTGAAGTGTTCTATATGGTTTTAGGTTTAACTTTTACATAGGCATATATCCCAACAAATTAAACATACTCTAAGCCTAGATGTTGTATTCAAGTATAACTTTTATACTGAATTTTAACCTATGATGTTTAAATGATAAACCATTTTTTATAACCTCACATCTCTCACACATACTCATAAAACTAGGTTAACGGAGCTCAAGAACTGATTTTAATCTCCATATAGCAAGTGTTCCGTAAACCATCAACTTAAGAACCTCCAACCTTAGTCATGTTACTTGAATTTTTGTCAAGATCCAATCAGTTGAGCATCTTGCAACCAATTTTACAAGATATCAACCTATTTTTAAGAAAATTGTTGAATTTCTTTAAACCTAGTTGAACATGCGTTTTATCTTTGTTATGGATTTTAGATGTCTAATTAATTTTATAACACTTATAACTTAGACAACTAAACCTCTAAAATCTATCATGCTTTATATAACATATAAATTAAATAGGTTTTTTATTTTTAAAATTAATTTAATCAAATTAATTTTAAAATAAAAACTAGATAATTAAACAATTAACAATTTAATTTAATTAATTTAATTAAAATAGTTTTAATCAAATTCAATTAAAATTACATCATATGCAATTCATATAAAATATAACAATTATATCAAATTTTTCATGGAAAAATTTAAACACGCATGCTACATATATTATAACAATTATAATATATAATCAATGCATGTATCATGCTCATTCTATGGTGGGTGTTTAAATCTATATGACATACTATATGCAAAAAGATTCAATTTAATTAAAAACGTCATTCATAATGCATAATTAATTTAAAAAGCTCAAGTTGGACCGGTTCTAGCAATTTTTTCAAGCAAAAACTAAAATTATTTTAGTAATAATTAATAATTGGCCTTGAACCGGACACGAAATGTTCCAAAATTTCCTGAACCACATCAAAATAGCTTGAACCTGATCGAAATTGCATTAAAATCGACTGAACCGGCTGGAAATAGGTTGAATCGGTCTGAACCGACTGGAAATAGGTTGAACCGGTCTGAACCGGTTCAATACGACCATCCTTTCTTCGATCTTCAGCTTTGAAAATGTGTAGAAACTCAATATCACAGCCTAGTGTACTTTGTTTTAAGCAACTAAAAACATCATCTTTCGGTCTGATTATAACTTGATTGACTGCAATAATTTTACACATGCTTAATTACATATTAGAGCCCAGCTACAACTTAGAAATTACAAATTTAAGCAACTAAATTTGCTTGAAAATTTTCTAAAAACAATGGGTTCCAAGTTTAAGCATCCATGAACATTCAACTCAAAATTAATACTCACCAAACGAAATTGAGTGTTCTAAGCATGCATCGATACCAATTGAAAGTTAAATTAACATGCTAGTAGAAGAAAATCGAACTAAAACACTCTAGATTTCATGAATTTTGAGGTTAAGCATGATAAAAAAAATTAGAGAAAAATGAGAATTTTAACACTTATCTTTGAAGCTTAAAATTCTCCCTCAATTTTTGATGAAATTGAATGAAATCAAGTTGTGAACAATCACAAGAGTCTTCTCTACTATCCTCAAGGCTTAAAACATGATTGTAGGATCAAATTTGTGAACAATTTAATGAGTTTTTTTTAGAGAGAATGAGTTAATGAACACTTGTGAATTTTCTCTAAAATTCAATAGGTTTCATCATTCAATTACACAATCAAATTGTGTATTATATATCTAAATTACATGGAAAGACACAATTAGTTTTTAATTTAGCTAAAGCATTGTGAGATTTGCGAAACAAGATGGATTAAACACTTCACTTAAAGCTAGTAGGCTAGTCATGAAGAACTCAAGTTGGAAAAATCAAATAAATTTCTAAAATTCTTAATTATTTAAGTATATAATTAATCTAATTGACCTAATTCGGATTTTCCATACTTAAATCTTATTTAAATGTCATTTATCTCTCAATTTGTAACCATTAATCATATCGAATATTATTAACAATTCATTTACTCAACTAATTCTAATTTTAAATTCGTAACGAACTAGTAGAGGGACCTAATGGACCTACAGATCATGAGCTCCAATAATTCAATATTAACTACCTAAACTTTTTAAACCAAGTTAGTCAACATTTTTTAACTAATTGAGACTGTCCACTATAGCCTGTAATTGTACTCTCCTCACTGTAGATATATTTGTCTCCACCTAATAAAACCATGATTAGTAAGTCAATCCTTCACGAGTTGTTCGTAATCTCGACTGGGTCAATTTACTCTTTTACCTCCGAGATTACATCTTGTTTCTTAAGCTTCAGTTGATCCTCAATGAACAATTGGTTTAAGGTTCATCCTATAAATCAAATCCTTCTTGAGCCAATCAGAGGGTAGGACCCCTTTGTTCAAGATTTGGAGTCAACATTTAAAGAAACAATCTATCAACTAACCCAAGAAACGAGTAGAAATGAATTTTGTCTTGCACCCTGCGTTCCTAGTTATCCACCTGGTCTTACCCCCGAAATTGAAGGTCTATTTAGCCAACCCTGATGAGTTGTCCTCACCTATGCAAATTTAAGGATAATCCTGCGTGAATAAAAGTTAATAGTTAGCTCAAGATTCAGGTCGAGTTACTTAGGTCATTTATAATCGAAATAGTTAGTTTTAATAAGTTAATTGTGTTAATAATGTAAAAGTGGCTATTTCATGGTTCGGTCTACAATCTCATTGCATAGGATACCCCTGATGGAACAAAAGCCCATTGCAGCGGAAGAAACACAGAACGTTCTCAATTTTATTTTGGGAAAATTTAAAATACCACACATTGGGAAAAATTTTACTGAGGCTAAACATGCTTTTAGATAAAATTACAGAGAAGAAGAAAGAAAAAAAACTTACTTTTGATGTCGTCTCAGAAATCTACAAAACTACTTATTGTAGCCACCACCAATTGGAACCTCTCCTATCCTCTAAGTAAATGGGGTTTGGTTTGTGGGAACCAACTTGGATTTTTCTGTGGGAATTTGGGAGGAATAGTAGAGAGACTTTTTTTTTTCTCCTTCTGCAGACACTCTGCAAAACCTAGGTTACACTTACGCAGAAGCTCTTCCCCTTCTTTAGGATGAAGATGAGGAGGTTAGAGAGAAACTGGGAAACGTTTCCCGAAAATAACTACCAATGGGAGTTATTTAATTAAATTAAATTAAATTAATTAAATCATATTTAATCAATATTTCATTTAAATCATATTTAAATAAATATCTCTCATATAACCTAT